>NCQV01087139.1:0-10490 GCA_002740545.1 Lophocereus schottii
AAAGAAAGGAAAAGGTCCCTCAAAGGAAAACCTTCACACCAACGGTCATGCCAATACAAAATGATAGAGCCAGCGCCCACCTCAAAAGAAAGATGAGAAAAAAACTCATCCCATCCTTTACAAATAAACCTCCAAAGGCTTACTCCATAAGGACCATTAGGTCTAGAGGGAAACCACCCAAGCCCCTCCTCACCATACCTAGTACAAATCACCCTCCTCCAAACGTTGGTCTTCTCATTCATGAATCTCCATAGCCACTTACCAAGCAAAGCCTCATTAAAGAGCTTCAGCTCTCTAACTCCCAACCCTCCTCCTGACATGGAAAGCTTAACAATATCCCATCTCACTAAATGATACTTGAAATCAGCACCGAAAGAGCCCCAAAGAAATTTTCTTTGAATGGCTTCCAACTTGACCGCTACCGACAACGGTATCGAAAAAACACATAGGAAGTAAGTGGGAATGCTAGAAAGAACGATTCGAATGAGACTGAGTCTACGACCCTTAGAAAGATAGTTAGCTCTCCAACCAGAGAGCTTTTTCTCAAATCTTTCCACTACTGCCTCTCAGATAGATCTATCTTTAAATTTTACTTCAAGAGGAAGACCAAGATAGTAGGTAGGAAAAGAATCCACGGTGCATCCTAACACACCCGCTAGCAATTGGATATTATCCACTTGGCCCACGGCCAAAATAGAGCTTTTTGCCAAATTGACTCGCAGGCCTCAAACCCAATAATAATACAACGTAGGTTCACCATCTGCTTACAATCATTGCCACAAAAAATGATTGTATCATCAGCAAAAAGAAGATGGGATACATTAATGGTACTTTAATTCCTTCGGCCCACTGAAAATCTAGATAGGAGACCTGCTGAAGTAGCTACAAGCAACATCCTGGTGAAAACCTCCATGACCAACAAAAGCAGAAGAGGAGATCAGATCCCCCTGGCGAAGGCCTCCAGAAGCTGAGAAAAAATCGGTAAGAGAATCATTGACAAGTATTGCAAAGGAAGCCGAAGAGACGCATTGTCGAATTCAAGTGATCCACCTCTCTCCGAATCCCATTCTACTCAAGACATAAATCAAAAACTCCCACTTGACATGGTCATAGGCCTTTTCAATGTCCAACTTGCAGATAACTCCTGGAATCCCCGATTTGATTCTAGAGTCAATAAGCTAATTTGCAAAGAGTACGGCATCCAGAATCTAACGTCCCCCTACAAAGTCGTTCTAATTCTGAGAGATAAGAGACCCTATAACACCTCTCAATCTTTGGGCTAAAACTTTAGAAGGAAGCTTGTAAATGCATCCGACTAAACTGATCGGCCGATAGTCTCTAATACCCTCTGCACTGGCTTTCTTAGGAATCAACCCAATAAAAGTAGCATTGAGGTTTGACACAAATTTTCTAGTGTGGTAAAATTCTGAAAACATTCTTAAAACATCACTCCTAAGAATGTCCCAATTCGCCTTGAGGAAAGTCATAATCAAACCATCTAGGCCTGGAGATTCATCGCTACAACAATCATGAAGAGCATTAAAAATTTCCTCCTCTGAGAACTCCAGCTCAAGCCCCTCTCTAGCAGAGACCGATAAAAAGGGCATCATCAAGTCGTCAACCTTTGGTCTCCCAGCTACTCTATGAAAAAATCTTGTATTTTGATCACCAACTCTAAGCCACAATGCCCTCGATTTTTGCCTCCAAGATATCTCATGCATAAGGATGACTTTCGCTAGCTCATCTCTGTCAGCTTTTCTCCGCTCCACTTCCTCATTAGAAAGACCAGAAGTTTCCTCCTTCAGGTCAAGTTGGTTAATAGAATCCATGAGGTCGTACTTCCAAATCTTGATATCCCCAACGACCTCCCTATTCCATTTCTTGATTTCCGCCTTGATCACCTTTAATTTCTTCATAACCACGAAACTAGCATATCCCTCAACACGAGCCTCTACCCACCACCTTTTAATAAGATCACGAAACCCCTTAACTTCGAGCCACATATTCTCAAATTTAAAAGGAATTCTCCTCCTCTGGAACGTCCCATTTTCTAAGCAAATAGGAAAATGATATGAAAGAGGTCTAGGCAACCTCTTTTGAATTGCGTCGATAAAATGTACCTCTCAATCCAAGGAGATAAGAAAACAGTCAAGTCTTGAACTAGCTGGAACCTCGCCACATCTAGACCAAGTAAAATGAACCCCTTGTAAAGTAAGATCAACCAGAGCACAACTATTGATAAAGTTATGGAATTCCTCCATAGAATTAGAGAGGCTTAAACCCAAGCTCCTTTCGTGAGGGTATAAGATCTCATTGAAATCCCCTCCTACACATCAAGGCCCAGACCACTTGTCCTTAATAAGACGGAGCTCTTCCCAAAATCTCAATTTACTAGTCCTAGATTGAGGGCCACACACACCTATGAAAGCCCAAGCAAAACCACACTTGACCGTTTGAAGAATGCAAGTGTTCTAGAAGTCACCACATGATGTAGTCACACTGGGAAGAAGAGGGAATGAAAAGAAAGCTCAAGTGTTTAGAGAGAAGAGAGAAGATGGCGAGGAAAAGCAAGGAAAATGGCGTGGAGAAAGGAAGAGAAAAGAGTGCCTTGAACAAGGTTCAATGGCTTGAAACTGAAAGATCGATAGAACTGAAATGTTTCTTAGATACAGATTTCGCCACCAACAACTGTTTCAAGGCCCTTAATCCTATATTAGGATACACATTTTACCACCTAATCAAGATTAAGACTCACTTGAATACCACTCTAATTGGCCGAGTTAGAGATAAGAAAGTAGAGAATTTAAAGTAATACATAGAGGAGTTTATAACTCAACTTCTGATTTCAATTTCTCAACACCTAACACAAAAGAGACGTCCACCCTACTTATAAAGCACGTCCAACCCCCTCCTTAGTCACTAGATAATCCTTAATAGATTACTTAATGCTTAGGAAAGTCACTAAGTACATTTAACTAGCTAAACATATAGTTTAGTACATAACTGAACTAAAACAAGTACAAACGAATACAATGGCTTAAAACTAATTAACTTAAGCTAGTCCTTGATGATTGTAGGCCGCAAGAGTCATATTTCCTCCCTTGGAAGGAAAGAACACACGGCTGCCATCTCAAAAGTAGGAGAGGAATGCATGCTTGAAACCCCGTGCTGAAGTGGACAAATGAATGCTTGCAAAATGGGTGAATCTTCCTCTTCCACATGGCACTTGCTACTTTCATAAGTCACCTAGTGACTAAGCTCAAGCTTCCAGCCTAGCATATTCACACCTTAAAGGAGAAAACCCACCTAAGAGGGAAAACTCCTAGGCTAAGAAACCGGGCTGTCTAGGTGGCGCATGCTGGCTGAACTTCAATGCTATTGGGCCATTGCATTTTGATGACTAATCTGAGGTTTCCTTCAGGGGGAAACCTCAACATGTCTAGGAACCCCTCCCTTTTGAAAATCTTGATTTGAACATCATTAAGTGCCTTAATCACCAAGATCTTTCTAACCGTGCAAATTCACACACCTTCTGGGCAGTTTTGACAAAACGACTGAATTGACCCCTTTAACGTGCTCTCCTGCCATTGTGCTTAATATAAGAAATAAACTAGACATCCTAACTAAACTAACAAAAAAGAATTACCTAATTTGGATGTCGTTTGAACTATGAAATAATAAAAACAAAACCCAGTAAAAATTGTCCCAAAACTGCAGCCTGGACAGTTTGATTTCAAGAGTTGATTAGAAGTATCAAATGAAGTTCAAATGAGCTAAAACTTGTTTTGCCAGAAAGATAACTTCTTGGACTTCACACCCATGAAAAAATATTTGACTTAAACCTCAAAAAGGCCTAAGTAATTAAGCTCACAATAACTGAGTCTGCTGCTGGAATTAATCCGACAACTAGTTCCTCTTGAACTTGCAAAACTCTGATTGGTTCTCTGGACATTTGATGACTAATTTGGATTCTCTTGACTGCTTTGGACCTCCAAATTAGTGTTTCTTTAGGGATTTACATCACCACAAAAAGAAGACATCAAGCGATACACACTCTTGTCCCCCATTACAAGGACACCCCCTGACAAGCCTACTGTATTAAGGGCTACAAAATCAACAGAGTGATAACCCAAAAAAAAGCGAATATCAAAAGGTGAGACGGCCACATTTTGTCTCTTGAAGACACACAAGGTCACATTTCGAGTCTCTCAAAAAACTTTTAAGCAAAACTTTCTTGTCACAATCATTAATACCCCTCACATTCTAAGAAGGCAATCTAAACATAAGGCACCAACATCCCAGTTGTAGAGGCATTAGCTCTGTCATAATTCACTCTGAATTCAAGTCTTCGCAACTCTCTTCGCCTTCTAGTTGTCGGAGGCGTTCTAACCACATTTGGTTTAGGCAAACTATTATTTCTTTCAATTCTTTTTTTTTTTTAATCAGGACAAGAATAAATATATATCATTAACAAAAGGTTGGATGCAAAGTTAGCATCCTACAAAAAGCTATACACATCCTATATGCACAATATCCACAAAATCTAAGAGATCAAGACAAGAGTAAGAAAAGATCCCTTTATCCTAAAAATAGAGAGACTTGATGAAATAATCTTTAAAACATTGAAGTGGCATCTCCACACCCTCAAAGACTCTCCTACTTCTTTCACGCCAAATGCTCCAAAAAACTGCATGAGGAAATAATCTGACATTCTTCTTTTTCGCTTTCCTACCTAAAAAGCCCTTCCATTCATAGAGGTAATCCGAAATAGAATAGGACATAACCCAAGAAACTCCCAAGCAACTACAGGCTAGATCCCAAAGAGCTCTTGCAAAAAGGCAATGAAGCAATAAGTGGTTCATTGATTCTGCAGCAGCCTTGCATAACGGGCACCGGTTCACCAAGATCTTACCTCTCTTTTGCAAATTATCGTAAGTCAAAATACAATCATGGGTAGCCTCCCAAACAAAAAAAGACACATTAAATGGAGCCAGAGATTTCCAAATAATCTTCCATGGAAAACACATTCCCAATATTCGAAGCAAAGGTGAAGAAGGCACAGAGGCAAGCTTCATATAATAAGACTTCACCGTGAAGCTCCCTTTAGGATTGAGATCCCATCTAACTGAATCAAGAGAGGATTGCCCGATAGGAATCCCATTCAGCTTAATAAGCAATCTTACAAGGGAAGCGTCATCCACTAAGGCATCACAAATAAAAATAGGTGACCAAATGCACGACACAGATACATTGTCACAATATGCCGCCACAGTAGCTTCTTTATTCTCCGCAAGAGCATAAAAAGAAAGGAAAAGGTCCCTCAAAGGAAAACCTTCACACCAACGGTCATGCCAAAACAAAATGATAGAGCCAGCGCCCACCTCAAAAGAAAGATGAGAAAAAAACCTATCCCATCCTTTACAAATAAACCTCCAAAGGCTTACTCCACAAGGACCATTATGTCTAGAGGGAAACCACCCAAGCCCCTCCTCACCATACTTAGTACAAATCACTCTCCTCCAAACGTTGGTCTTCTCATTCATGAATCTCCATAGCCACTTACCAAGCAAAGCCTCATTAAAGAGCTTCAGGTCTCTAACTCCCAACCCTCCTCCTGACATGGAAAGCTTAACAATATCCCATCTCACTAAATGATACTTGAAATCAGCACCGAAAGAGCCCCAAAGGAATTTTCTTTGAATGGCTTCCAACTTGACCGCTACCGACACCGGTATCGAATAAACAAATAGGAAGTAAGTGGGAATGCTAGAAAGAACGATTCGGATGAGACTGAGTCTACCACCCTTGGAAAGATAGTTAGCTCTCTATCCAGAGAGCTTTTTCTCAAATCTTTCCACTACTGGCACCCAGATAGATTTATCTTTGAATTTTGCTCCAAGATGAAAACAAAGATAGTAGGTAGGAAAAGAATCAACGGTGCATCCTAACACACATGCTAACAATTGGATATTATCCACCTGGCCCATGGGCAAAATAGAACTTTTAGTCAAGTTGACTCATAGACCACACACTGACTCAAACCAAATACAACGCAGGTTCACCATCTGCTCACAATCATTATCACAAAAAATGATTATATCATCACCAAAGAAAAGATGGAATACATTAATGATCCTTGAGTTCCTTTAGCCCACTGAAAACCCAGATAGGAGACTTGCTGAAGTAGCTCCAAGCAACATCCTGGTGAAAACCTCCATGACCAACAAAAGTAGAAGGGAGAGATTGGATACCGTTGGTGATGGCCTCTAGAAGTCGAGAAAAAAATCTGCAGGAGAACCATTGACAAGTATTGAAGGAAGCCGAAGAGACGCATTGTCGAATCCAAGTGAACCACCTCTCCCCGAATCCCAATCTACCAAGTCATGAATCAAAAACTCCTAATTGACATGGTCATAGGCCTTTTCAATGTCCAACTTGCAGACAACTCCCAGAATCCCGGATTTGATTCTAGAGTCAATAAGCTCATTTGCAATGAGTACGGTATCCAGAATCTGACAACCCCCTACAAAGGCATTCTCATTCTCAAAGATAAGAAACCCTATAACACCTCTCAATCTTTGGGCTAAAACTTTAGAAATAAGCTTGTAAATGCATCCGATTAAACTCATCGGTCGATAGTCTCTAATATCCTCTGCATTGGCTTTCTACGGAATCAACCCAATAAAAGTAGCATTAAGACTTGCCACAAATTTCCCAGTGTGGTAAAACTCTGAAAACATCCTTAAAACTCTGAAAACATCCTTAAAACATCACTCCTAAAAGTATCCCAATTCGCCTGGAGGAAATCCATAGTCATACCATCTAGGCCTGGAGATTTATTGCCACAATAATTATGAAGAGTTTTAAAAGTTTCCTCCTCTGAGAACTCCAACTGAAGCACCTCTCTAGCAGAGACCGATAAGGAGGGCATCATCAAGTTGTCAACCTTTGGTCTCCAAGCTTCCGACTCATTAATGAGGGATTTCCAGAACCCATGGATGGAAGACTTCCAAATTCTCAAAACGGTTTCCATCCACAATCACAAAAGACATAGAATTGAATTTCCTATGAAAATTAGCTACTCTATGAAAAAACCTTGTATCTCGATCACCAACTCTAAGCCACAATGCCCTCGACTTTTGCCTCCAGGATATCTCATGCATAAGGATGACTTTCGCTAGCTCATCTCTGTCAGCTTTTCTTTGCTCCAATTCCTCATTAGAAAGACCAAAAGTTTTCTCCTTCACGTCAAGTTGGTTAATAGAATCCATGAGGTTGTATTTCTGAATCTTGATATCCCCAAAGACCTCTCCATTCCATTTCTTGATTACCGCTTTGATCACCTTCAATTTCTTCGCAACCATAAAACCTAGCATATCCCTCAACACGAGCCTCTTCCCACTACCTTTTAATAAGATCACGAAAACCCTCAACTTCGAGCCTCATTCTCAAATTTAAAAGGTATTCTCCCCCTCTGAAACAACCTATTTTCTAAGCAAATAGGGAAATGATCCGAAAGAGGTCTAGGCAACCTCTTTTGAATTGCGTCGATAAAATTTTCCTCCCAATCCAAGGAGATAAGAAAACGATCAAGTCTTGAAGTAGCTGGAACCTCGCCACATCTATACCAAGTAAAATCACCCCCTTGCAAAGGAAGATCAACTAGAGCACAACTATTGATAAAGCTATGGAATTCCTCCGAAGAATTAGAGGCGCTTAAACCCAAGCTCCCTTCGTGAGGGTATAAGATCTCATTGAAATCCCCTTCTACACACCAAGGCCCAGACCACTTGTCCTTAATAAGACGGAGCTCTTCCCAAAATCTCAATTTATCAATCCTAGATTGAGGGCCATAAACACCTGTGAAAGCCCAAGCAAACCCACTCTCAACCGTTTGAAGAATGCAAGTGATCGAGAAGTCACCACGAAAAGAAGACCTCAAGCAGTACACACTCTTGTCCCACATTATAAGGACACCCCCTAACAAGCCTACTGCATTAAGGGCTGCAAAATCAGCCAGAGTGATCACCCCAAAAAGAGCGAATATCAGAAGGTGCAACGGCCTTCATTTTTGTCTCTTGAAGACACACAAGGTCACATTTCCAGTCTCTCAAAAAATTCTTAAACAAAACTTTCTTGTCGCGGTCATTAATACCCCTCACATTCCAAGAAAGCAATGTAAACATAAGGCACTAACATCCCAGTTGTAGAGACATTAGATTTGTCATAGTTCACTCTGAATTCAAGTCCACGCAATTCTCTTTGTCTTCTCGTTGCCGGAGGCGTTCTAACCGCATTTTGTTTGGCAAAACTATGATTTCTTTCAATTCTTGACAGAAGGTGAATCACCTCAGTCTCACACCCTGAAACGGCCACACCAATACAGGATGCAATGCCTTTGAGTTTTGAGGCTACCCATTTAGAGACCTTCTCAGAATTTACATTTTGACCATCCCACACATCCTCAATAAAAAAAGACTCATTGGAATTTTGAAGACAAGAGAAATCAACTGCAAGAGGGGCTACCAAATCTTCCGAACCTGATGGGGGCCAATGGAGATTAAGGGCCAATTATGCACATGAGGCTTCCCCCCTGCAACATTATCCTCAGAAACGCCTGCAAAATTCCAGGATCCCACACTCAGGACAAGTGCATCCCTTACCACATCCTGATGCAAATCACAGGGAACACTACCATACAAGCCTACCCCCAATTGAAGAGAACTTCCCACGAAAAATAGAGAAGATGAAACGGGATGGTCACCATGTCCACTGAACCAAGGAAGACTCACCGGAGAAGATAGGGCCAAGGGAGGAGGAGAAACGGGGGGAACATAATTAGAGAACAAATTCACAGCAAAGCCCTTTGGTGAACCTGAGACCGCAACAGAATGGTTCTTAGCCCAAGCAGTACCAATATCATCAGAAAGCTGACCATTGATTTCTGCCTCAAACATCGCAGGATCATACGAAGTAACTCTAGCTGGAGAAAAGGAATCCAACTGGGCATTAAGGAGTGAAACAAAGACAGCATCTGCAGTAGCTTCAACCCCACCCAAGTCCTCATTGTCTGAGAGCTGTCCCCCATAGTCCCCCAATCTAAAGCCAAGGGAATAATTTCGACGAGTATAAACCTGAGTACTCTTATGACAAGAGACACATCCTAGCCTCTCCTGGTTCATCCTTCTAATCCCAGAATACAACCCCCTCCTTTGCACCTCCAACAGCTCAGCATGATGAAGAGTAATACCCAAATCACTCGCCTCCTTACCTCTCCTCACAATTGAAGAAGATACCGTATCAGCATAAGATCGAAGAAATGAAGCTGGTTCTGCCTTGAATCCGCACTTGGGACAACACCCAGGCGGGGGAGGAAGGGGAGGAGGAATGACGACATCAACCAAAGAGGATGATGGTTGGGAGGGCGAAGTTCTCGGCTGAACTGAAGGACCTAATGGAGTAAGGCCGACTATTTCAGCAATGAAGCCAAACATTTTGAACCATCCCCATTCATTCCAGCTTGCAGGGAAAATAACAAAGGAACGTCTTCCATCAATGATCACTGATAGTTGCAAGTACTTTCCAGTGCGATTACTCTTGGACTCCAACATAAAAATTCTTGATCCTAGTCTCATTTGATTGCACCAATTTGCAGACTTAGATTTTCGAAACCTAGCCCAGGCCCTCAACAGCGATAGAACCACTTCCTCAGGCAACAAGATGGAGAACCCTCTACCCCTACCATTCTCAGATGTTTTCAAAATATCCTCTTTACTACCCACTACACTCAAATCAAATGACTTGCTTTCAATAGCCAAGAACTTTTTACAGCCCCCTCTCATACTCACCAACCACTGCAACCACAGAAAAAAGTCACATGAAAAAGCCTCCCGAAGTTAGACAGAGAAAATGCCACAAAATTTCCAGCATCGGCACCCCAATTGGACAAGCTACTACTAGAAACCCTTAAAACGGCTTGATCTGGGGGAACATCAGAGGCGAACAAATTTTCCGGCAACTTTCCGGTCACTAGAAAAGTCGCCGGAGGCAGAGCTTCCGGTGGGAGCAGCTCCGGCGAGGACAGACAATGTCAACGATCCCCCTAACAGAGGAAAATGGAGGAAGCAGCCCACCAACAAGAGGAAATCTGGAAAGGAAATTCGGCTACTTTCCAGCATCGGCGGCAGATTTACCTGGGTGAAAAGCTCCGGCTAAGACAGAAAACTCCGGCCACCTCCCTGTCAAAGAAAGGAGGAAGCGACCCACAAACAACCGCAGATCTGAAGAAACAGTGGGAAGGACGCAAAGAGAAGCGCGAACGGCACCGGCGACATCAAGATGTCCACCGGCCACCAGGGGTGATCAAACCGCCTGAGGCTCCCTAAGACCCAAGGTCCACCGGACCTTAGCTTTGCCTCTGATGACCTCAAATCGACCCTTAGTTTAAAAAAGCCCGCTTGAGGCACGCCTAGGTGCGCCTCGGCGTGAGG
>NCQV01087168.1:12345-22846 GCA_002740545.1 Lophocereus schottii
ATCAGGGAACAAACGATTGAAAAGAATTTATTTTTCAGCGCCACAAAAGTGACGAATGTTCACCTAGGGTCCAACAGACAGCCTCTCCGCAGATAATTTGGATGAAGTAATACAATAAATACTCCAACACAATGAAAAGTATGCAAACACCAGCACCAAGTAGGGCACCATTGGAATAAAAGCCAGGATCATTTAGAAGCACATGAAATTCTCAAACCAATTTTAACTCTCAGCAGCCTTACCATTTCTGTTATTCGGAGTCTCCGATGACCCATAAGAACAACCTGCTCCCCCTGAATGCTTGTAATCTACAAAACACAGGTATCAATGTAAAACAGTTTATAAACAATTGACATTAATTCTCGGTTACTAACTTGAATGGTTAAATTAGGGTACCTGGGCCAGCGTTCCAACTTGATGCAAACGATTTAGTAATTCTTTCCCTTTAAGCTTATAAATGTTATCGGGCTCTGAATCTGGTTCATCTTTGACAAGAAAGGCACCAGCATAAGGAGCTTGCCTTTTCATACTTTCTTGCAAAGCTGCTAACAATTTGGGATCCTAAAGAATTTTAAACACAGACAATAAACAAGTTGCAATGTAACTACCCAAGGAATAAAGGCCTCTTTCGAATTCTTCTAGTGGACAGAAATAAGAAGAAAACTTGCAGCAATTGCAACTCAAACAAACATAAACAACTGTACAATAATTAATGTTAACTATACAATGATTGAATAAGCACCTTAATATAGAAGTCCTAATTGCACGTTGATCACTACACTACATGTGTTTCTTACCTTTACATATATTGGCATGAAGAATCCAGGAAAAAGTGGTCTGTGAAGAAGTGGTAATGCTAAAACCTGCCAAAAACGTAAGTCTTCAGCTCACATGCGGGGTAAAGAAAATAAAGCGTTGAGAACACAAGAAAGTGCTTCTAACAAACAAGAGAACATCACACTACTCTGATCATCAGCTCTCCCAGAAAACAGCTGATTCAGTAATCATATATTGCTCTATTCCATAGCAAGAATAGATCTTGGAGGACATAGCAGAAGCAGAAGCACCAAGGAAACAGGAAGCAAACTAAGAAACTTCACAAAGCCCAAAAAAAAAAAGGCAGGGATACAAAACAATCGAATTCAAAAATCAAAACGTGCAGATCATCCGGTATTCCAGTTAATTCTGCAAGACAATTTAGACAGTCGAGTCCCATTAACTTGTAGGCCTCAACAAATATTCAAACTGTACCGACAAATCTCACAGATAAACTCAAAAAAATAACAACCTCAAGCATGCAGCTACTTGCCCATTTCCTAATGTAACAATGAGTCCAAGCATATTGGAATGCCAAGGAACCACAAACAACATATAAACGGATGACCACTTCAAAGACATACATTCATTTTGGCAACTAGTGGTACCCTAATGGCTTGGGATTCTCATAGTCATATATGTTATCAATTCAAAGCGAGTTACTTGTCATCCGCCCCAAACTGAAACTGGGCGAGAAACGGTACTTGTTATCAATTCATTTTGGCAACTATTTTTTGGTTTTTTGACAAGGAAAAGAAGAATAAATTATATAAATCAAGAGTAAATGGTTGGACGCAAAGCTAGCATCCTACAAAGGCTATATACATCCAATATGGAAACTACCTACAAAATCAACAAAATCAAAAGAAGAGTAACGAAAGTTCCACTTACCCAAAAATAAAGCGTTCATCAAATTATCCTTGAAGCGCTAAGGAGACATCTCCACACCCTCAGACTTTCCTACATCTTTCACGCCAAATCTCCAACAAAAAAAAAGCATGTGAGATTAAAAAAGCACTCTTCCTTTCAGGTTTCCTGCCAAAGAAACTCAAACCCTCCTACTCGAGCAAGATGAAACCGAAGAGATCCCTAAACAACTAAAGGCTAGCACCCAAATAACTCTTGCAAAAGGACAATGAAGTAGCAAGTGATCCGGTGATCCAGTGATTGCCCTTCCTCTTTGCACAAAAAGCACCTATTCACCAAAACCATACCCCTTTATAGCAAATGATTGCAAGCCAAAATACTTCCATGTGAAGCTTCCCAAACACACACAAATAAAAAGAGACCTTAATGGAGTCACTGATTTCCAAATAAGCTTTGCTGGGAAACGATCCCCCGAATGTGGCTACAAAGGTGAAGAAGGCAAAGCCAAGAGCTTCATGTAGTAAGACTCGATTGAGAACATCCTCTTAGCATTGAGATCCCATCTAACTCAATCAAAATAAGATCCCCAGCCAGAAATCCCATTAAGCTTAGTGAGAAAGCTACAAGAGCGGCCTCATCAAGAAAGGCATTTCAAATAAAAACATGGGACCAAACACAAAAGAGGGGGGAAAGATCTTTCAAAGGAGCATCATCGCACCAACGATCATGCCAAAAATAGATGGTAGACCTAACTTCAACGCCAAAAGAAAAGTGGGGATAAAATCTCCCCCCCCCCCATTTACAAATGAACTTCTATCGGCTAAGCCCATAGAGGCCAGTACGTTTGGAAGGATACCATCCTAACCCCTCTTCACCATACTTAGTGCAAATCCCCCTCCTCCAAAGGTTTGCCTTCTCATTCATGAATCTCCATAACCATTTGCCAAGCAAAGCCTCATTAGAGATCTTCAAGTCTCTAACACCTAACGCTCCACCAAGAATAGGAAGCTTAACAATATTCCACCTCACTAAATGATACTCAAAATCACTACCGAATGAGCCCAAAGGAATTTCCTTTGAATAGATTCCAACTTGGTGGCCACTAACGACGGTATAAAAAAGAGAAAGGAGGTAAGTGGGAATGCTCAACAAAACACTTTTAATGAAAGTCAATCTTCCCCCTTGGAAAGATATCTCGCTCTCCACCCCAGAGTATTTTCTCAAACCTTTCGACAGCTAGGCCCCAAATGGACTTTTCGTTTAATTTTGCTCCGAGAGGGTGACCAAGATAGGAAATAAGAAAAGAATCAATAGTGCAACCAAAACACCCTCTAGGAAATGGATATTATCAACCAGACCAAATGGCAAAATAGAGCTTTTGTGACTCTTAACCAGACACCACCTCAAGCCATTTAGCATACACCGAAGGTCAACCATTTGCTCACAGTAATTGTCAAAAAAGATGATGGTATCTTTGGCAAAGGGGAGATGAGGGACATTAATACTAACAGCATTCCTTCGACCCACTGAAAACCTAGATAAGAGACCTCCATAACCAGCAAAAACAAAAGTGGGGAAATCGGGTCCGCTTGACAACCCCCTAGAAGCTAAGGAAAATTGCTACCTAGGACTGCAAAGGAAGTCGAAAAGATACATTGATGAATCCATGAAATCCACCTTCCTCCAAGTGCCATCCTTCTCAATACATAAATAAGGAACTCCCAAATTAACATGATCACAGGTCTTCTTAATGTCCAACTTACAAACAACCCCTGGATTCCCCGATTTAATTCTAGAATCAATAAGCTCACTTGCAACAAGCACAACATCCAGAATTTGGCGCCCCCAACAAAGGCATTTTGATTTTCTGAGATAAGACCCCAACAACACCTCTTAATCTTTCGGCTAAGACTTTCGAAACCAGCTTATAAATAAACCTTACCTAACTAATCGGACACTAGTTGACTACTATTATTTTCAGCATTTGCTTTCTTAGGGATCAAACCAATCGCCGCAAACTTCCTCGTGGAGTAAAAAATCAAAGAACAATCTCATGGCATCACCCTTGATAGTGTCTCGATTAGCTTATAAGGAAGCCATAGTCATCTAGACCAACAGATTTATCACCACATCAGTAAAAGAGAGCTTTAGTAACTTCTCTTCTATAAAATCCACCTCAATCCCTAACCAATTCCGACAAGGAGGGCATCAACTTTTAGTCTCCAAGCTTCAGGTTCCATAAAAAGAGCTTTACATAACCTAAAAATAGAAGACCGCATCAGTTCAAGTTTACCGAAACAATTCCCCTTCATAATCACCGAAGACATAAAGTTGAACTTCCTTCGAAAATTAGCAGCT
The DNA here is from genome assembly GCA_002740545.1 of Lophocereus schottii. Classification (NCBI taxonomy): domain Eukaryota; kingdom Viridiplantae; phylum Streptophyta; class Magnoliopsida; order Caryophyllales; family Cactaceae; genus Lophocereus; species Lophocereus schottii. Next base: position 16,387 of record NCQV01087168.1, read on the forward strand.
CAGGGGGGGGCTACGGGCTAGTGTTGCGATTGCCTGCTTTAAACCAAAAGGCCCTCAATTTTTGCCTCCAAGAGATCTCATCCACATAAAATAATTTTCACATGCTCATCACTAGCAATTTTCCTCTATTTCATCATAAAGACAAAGTTTCTTCCTTCACATGAAGTTGATTAATGAAATCCCACAAGTTGTATTTCCGGATCTTGATATCCTAAAAGACTTCTTTGCTCCACTTCTTTATTTTCTTGTTTAACCAACTTCAATTTCCTCGAAACCACATAACTAGCAGAGCCTTCAACATGAACCTTTCCCAACACCTTTTAATAAGATCATGAATTCCATCAACTTCTAGCCACATATTTTTGAATTTGAAAAAAGTTCTCCCCCTCTCTGCCTAGCCATTCTCTAAACAAATATAGAAATGATCTAAAAGATTCTAGCCTTCTAGGAAGCCTCTTCTGAATCCCGTCCAGGAAGTGTTCCTCCCGGTCCAACGCTATGTTACTCGGACATGGGTATGGACAATCAGGCCTTCCTTTTAGACCAAAAATGCAAAAAATAATCCATGAAACTGCCAAGTCCGACACGACATATGTGTCGGACACTCGACACTTTGACATAGGTATGACCAAGTGCTAAGTAATGTAGGTCCAAGAAAATGAGAAATCGGTCCAATCTAAACCAAATTGAACCATCTTTACTCCTAGTCCAAGTAGTCTCCCCCATCTAAAGGAAGATCCCTTAAAGCACAATAATTGATGATGTAGTGGAACTCCTCCATACTGTTAGAACGACATGCAACCAAACTCCTTTTCTTGAGAATACAAGATGTCATTGAAATCCCTCCTACGTACCAATGCCTATGCCAACCATTTCTAATTTGATAAAGCTCCTCCCAGAATCTCATCCTAGCAACCCTCATATGAGGACCATACGCTCCAATAAAAACCCATGCAAATCCCCCAATGCAAGTGATCGAAAAATCACCACGAAAAGAGGGATCAAATGGAACGTACTCTTGTCCCACATAAAAAGAACGCCCCTAGAAGATCCAACAAGCTTAAGAGCAGCAAAATCAATAAAGTGGTAACCCCAAAAACTACTAAGAGTGTCAGAAGGTAAGACTTCCTCCAATTGTGTTTCTTGAAGATAAATGACTACACATTTCCAATCTCTTAAAAAAAATTTAGCTAAACTCTCTTGCAGCGATCGTTGATACCCCTCACATTCCCAAAGAGTCATCTAAACATATGGCACTAACATCTCACTAGTAGAGACACTAGCTCTATCATAGTTCACACCAAACTCAAGGCTCTGTAACTCCCTTTGCCTTCAGGTTGTGGGTGGTGTCATTTGGCTTGCGCTCAGTATAGTTTTTTTAATTCTTGAAAAAAGTTGAATAACCTCATTTCCATACCTAGAAAAGGCCACAACGATACATGCTCCAATGATTAAGCTACCCATTTAAAGCATTCCCCAAATTAACATTTAAACGTTCCTTGAATTTAGAAACGTTCCCTCAATTAACATTTTAAATATCATCTAGTGAGGTGGAATGCTGTGAAGCAATCACAATTTCGAGGAGGGTTAGGCGTGAGGGACCTGCGCATCTTTAACGAGGCACTTCTTGGCAAGTGGTTTTGGAGATTAATGGATGAGAAGGGTAACACGTGGAGAAAAGTGGCTACTATTTAATATGGTGACGCGGGATTTGATTGGTTTCCCTCTTCGCCAAAGAGCTCTTATAGGTTTAGCCTTTAGAGATATACATCCAACCAAAGATTGAGAGAGATTCTTTCCACACTTTTCCTTTGAGGCCGGTGATGGTTCTACCATCTTTTCTTGGCACGATCGTTGGTGTGGAGAAGTGCCCTTAAACGAGCTTCTCCGTAGTCTTGATGTGCTAGCATGGATAGAAATGCGTTCGTTGTCGATTATGGGGAGCATCTGCCGAATGGTTAATGGTTATGTTTGGGCGCTCATTTTTTGTCCGAGATGGCTTTATTGATGATGACACTCTGATAAGCTTTTTTGATAAGCTTAATGAGGCCAATCTATGGATTCTTCGCTTAACAAGATGAGATGGGATCTTTATATTAAGGGGGCTTCGCAGTTAGATCTTTTTGTTTGAAACTCCTAGAGTTGAATTATTCATCATCGGAGGCTCATTTTAAAGGTGGTTTCCCTTACAAGCTCATATGGAAGCCTTTGGTCCCCATAAAGAATTCTTTCTTTGTTTGGGAAGCTACACATGGGAAGATACTAACTTGTGATAACTTGCAAAAAAGCGGGAAGATCTTGGTTAACATATTCTTCATGTGCAAAGGGGATTCCAATCATTTACAACTCCATTGTCAATTTGGTTGCTTGGGCATTCTATGGGTTGCTTTGGATTCTATTAAGAATCATCTTGTAGCATGGGAGGGTTTCTTTGGTAGGAAGGTCAAATGGAAGAAGACGGCTGATTTAGTTCTTCCTCAAGTCATTTTTTGAAGTTTCTAGAGAGAGAAAAAGAGAAACAAGAGAGTTTTTGAGAATATAGAAACTCCTTTTCAGCACTTGAAAGATAATTTCATCAAGATGCTCTACTTTTGGGACAATGGAAAGTTGAGCCCTACCTCTTTTGATGTGGCCGATTTTGTAGATAGCTTGTATTTTGGATGTATACTCTCTTGTATGATGCTTTTTACGCATTTAATCTTTTGATCTTCGTATATTAATATATTACATTTTTCCTATCCAAAGAAAAAACATTTGTACCATCGCATACATCTTCAATAGAAATGAGTTACCCGAGTTATGAAGAAAAAACAAAACCTCAAGAGGACCCAACAAAGATCAAAGGCCAATCTTGCCTCAAAGGCTCAAAATTGTCCACATTAACCACAGAGAAAGAGGCCAAACTAAAGGAACCAACACTCATGGCAAGTGCATTCCGCACACTTCTAGAAGCAAATCACAGGAAACACTTCCGTACAACCCTAATACCTATTAAGCTAAATTTCCCACAGGGAAAAAAGAAGGCGAAATGAGCTGCTCAACATGATCCCTGAGCAACGGAAGATTCACCGAAGATGCTAAGATCAAGGGGGAAGAAGAAATGGAAGTAGACTCCGAGGCAGAGAATGAGAGAGTGGGAGCTGGCTCCGAGGTCTTCAGACTAAAACCTGAGGTCCCGTGGACCTTGGGTCTCTGAGAGCCTTAGTTGGTCTATTCACCTTGCCGTAGCTGACAATGTTCTGCGAGATCTTGGCACTTGCCTGTCTTAATTGTTAGATTTGCTCCTACTCATTGGTCCGCTCTTCCAGTTTCCTCTCCTTAGGGAACGCAGGCTTTTTTGTTGATGACCGGCGACTTTTCCCGACTTTTCCAATCATTGAAAGTCATCGGAAATTTTGTTTTCTACTATTTTAGCCTTAGGACAGGCGAAGAGGGGGTCCTATGAGCTTTGTTTGTCTAGTTGGAGGTCCATTGCTAGGCTTTTTGTTGTCTTAGCTCTATCTTCCATCTAAAGCAGTTTCTGGCAGTTGTTGGGGTTTTCAGGAGCATGAGAGGAAACTCCAAGAAGTTCCTGCCTATTGAAAGTAGGTCATCTGATTTGAATGTGGTTGGGGATAGATGGGATACTTTGAAATTTTCTAAAAAGGTAGGGGGAGGAGGTTTTCTTCACTTGTCTAAGCAAGTGTCAATGTGGTTGCTGAGGGCTTCAGGTAGATTTCTGCAATCTAAGTCTGCCAATTGGTGGAATCGAATGCGTACAAGCTCGAGAACTTATATGTTGGAGTCCAAGAGTGATCACGCCGGTAAGTTCTTACGACTCTTCTAAACTTTACGAAGGCAACAGGTCCTTTATCATTTTCCCAGTGGGATGGAATGAATGGGGTGCACAAAAATGTTTTCATCGCCGACATTGTTGGCCTTTGTTCCAAGGAGCCTCTGCCCCAACCGGATAAGTCTTATTCTCAACCGCCCAACTCCTTCGCAGCTACGTCAGTCCTCCACCTGGGTGTTACCCCAAGTGTGGATTTATTGGAGAACCAACCAACTTTCTCAGGTCCGGTCCGGTCCTTAGCTGAAACTGTTTCTTCTACAGTTTTGAGTAGTAAGGCGGCAGGTGATAAGGGTCAAGCTTTCAAGTACGATGCTTCGGTGTTAGGGTTGCAAGTGAGTGGGTTGTCGAATGGGAATCAAAGGGTAAACTCAGGCTGCCATGGGTGTGCCTCAAATCCTATGAGCACTGAGGTTTATGTTTGCCTGAATAGCTCCATTGGCTTAAGTGTAAGGGTTACCAGCATAGATCACTTAGGTAATGAGAATTTTGGCAGGATTGGAGTGAAAGGGACTTCAGATTCTCTCCTTGCTTCGATCCTCTATGCTCAGTCGGATTCTTGTCCCCCTTTTGAAGGTGCTTTCGTTTGATCCGGCTAGGTTTAAAGCTGAAATCAATGAAATCACAGGTCAACTACCCATTGACATTTGTGACACCTGGGCTTTCCACAATTCTTTTGTTGTCTCTGATTCTTCTGCTTCTTCCTGTTTTGCGGCTGTGAAAATGTTTTCTCCATCTACTGTTATCAGTAGATATTGACAACACACAGCAGTCTTAGCCAATTATTACCAAGAAAACAGGGGGAAAGTACGAAATTTATAATTTCCAATCCAAACTATCATTTGCACAAGAGAAAAAAGCACGCGCATCACTTAATCATCAGGAGAAAGTGTGTGATATAACCTGAAAATAAAGCCTACCAAAAGTTGGCTCATGTGTTGAACTCTAAACTTTCACTCCACAACCTCTTAGTGACATATCAATAAAAAATGAACGAAAAATGATTTTACAAGTCAAACTAGCAGATCCACCAAGCACACACAAATATAAAAACCAAAATTTTTTGCAATTGCCACATGATCCAACATATCCAATTTCACAGGAAGCCTTTCCTGCAAGGATTTCATACTCATCCACAGCCACACTAGATTTTTCATTGACCTTCAAGATAATGGGTGATGCAGATCATGGGAAGACTCACAGAAAATTTAGTTTTAAACACCTCCTAAGTCTTAACCGCAGTGAGCCCTGCTATTAAATATAAAGGCAATGGATGAATATTACGTCCATTTCTTTTGCTTTCAATCTCCACTTCATTAAGATTACTATTTTTCCCCCCTCCTCTCTACAATGTCCACGCAAACCATAATTCCCGGTGAGGGGGAAAGCACGCAAATATAAAAGAAAATTCCAAATGAGAAACATGCACAAATACAAAGACAACAATTCTCAATTATCCTGCCTGTTTCCCTTAAAGAAAAACACAGTTCATCCCATAAATTTTAGCTTCCTTCTAAAATTCGACATCCTTAAGCATCCACATTCATAATTCTCATCACTGTCTCTTCAAAGCCAACCAGCTTTTTGATTCACCAGTGCCCAATTAACAACATCAGAATCATTCATAACAGTATCACATAACCGCAACCATAAATGCATTCGGTAGAACACAAAACAGAAAGAGAAACCAACCGTGAAACAATCCTCGGGACGAAAAACAATAGGAAGAATGGCATTCGACGACCGAGACTCGGCGTCCTCAGCTTCTGCAACCGCTGACTTCCCGGTTTCAGAATCAGACCCATCGGAAGAAGAGGAAGAGGAGGAATCAGAGCAGAAGAAAGCTCGATGGTATAAATTAGGATTAGGGCGAGTTAGCCCTGGAAGCGAGCTGATGACTCGGTGCAATGGCGTGCTTGACTCGGAGCGATTCCGAGAAATGGCGGAGGAGAGAGAATGGGAAACGAAAGCATTGTAGAATCGACATGAACTAGAGAGGACTTTCAACATTTGGGGAATTCGATGAGGGATTGGATTGTAGAATTAGGGTTAGGGTTCGTTTGTCCGGAGCTTCTCTGTTATTGTTGGAAGAAATTTGAACAGAACATTGCGGAAGACAGCCGAGGAAGATGGAGAAGAGAGATCAGAAATGTTTGGGAGTATGTCTCAAAGCCCTCCATAAACCCTTGCTTCTGGAACAGACTGTGTTTGGGTACTGGGTTCCCAAAATACCCTCTTGTTAAAACTTTTTCTTTTTCCTTTTTTTTTTTAAGCACAATAGCCCAATTTATTCCCCATTTTTGTTTGTCCTATTTGCGGTGTACTGTATATTCTTTGCCAATAAATATAACACCGTGCAACGCGTGGGCCAATACTATCTTGGATATAACGCCGTAGCACAAAACAAACTTCAGTTTAATTGAAGCCAAGCTGGATTCTTTTATGGTTAAATTAAATGTCATTTTTTTCATCATATGAATAATCTATTGTTGATTAATGTTGATTGGTATTAATGAATATTAATTGTGTTTATAAGTGTTGATTGGTACTAGTCATCATGGAATGCTAGTTACACGTATTTATGTAATGTTGAAAAAAAAAAATACCCTGAGTTCTACGAGAATTATGTGC
>NCQV01087175.1:6584-23049 GCA_002740545.1 Lophocereus schottii
CCCTTTCAACCACAAGCGATTAAGGTTTGTTTCTTCACAGAAAAGGAGGAAGATAGAGAAGAGGAGACTAGGGTTAATCGGTGTGGTGATTGGTGCATGTTATTATGAAAAGTTAAAATGTTGAATAAATTGAGTATTTAGTATTGCTATTTGGATGAGAAAAGAATATAATGTAGAGTAGGACAGCGAAGTATTTGCTTGAATGTGCAGTTGTGGGAATATATATATTTTTTTCACACTCCGCTAAATATTTCATACGTAGCTCTCGGATGAAGTGATGCCATACCTCGATGTGCTTCGTGTGAGCGTGGAAGATTGGAATTTTTTGTCATTGCGATCGCTGACATGTTGGCATATAATACTGTTGTAGGCCATTTGCCACTGTCCTGCAAGTCACGCCAAATTCTTCTAAGTCAAATTGCTTCACATGCTGCTAGCGACTATACATTCTGCTTCTGTAAATGATAATGCCACTGTTGCTTATTTCTTTCAACACTATGAGACTGCCTTGGATCCCAGTGGAAACAGATAGCAACTTGTACTATTCCGATCATTGAAGCATCCTGCCCAATCCCTCCTTGTAAAACCTGTGAATTTGAAACCTTGTTCTATCTTGTAGAGAATCTGAAACTCTTTCTCTTTAACATAACGCAAAATCTTATTGGTTGTTATGAAGTGAGCCTTGGTAGATTCACTGTGCACTATGTCACACTGGATGTGGGTGAGGTAAATTAGTGATCCAACAAGAAATTGATGAATCGATGCATCAACTTTCTTCATGCTGTCATTTTTGGAGAGCTTTTCATTGACTGCCATAGATGCGCCCATTGGCTTGTAACTGATCATATTGAATTTCTTGATTAAGTCTTATGCATGTTTCTCTTAAGATAGGAAAAATCCAACCTGGGCTTTATTTTACTTGCACCTTGACAAAATATTTCATTAGCCTTAGGTTTGTCCTTTCGCACTCTAACATCGTCGCTTGCTTGAATTCTTGTATCATCTTAGGATTGGTGCCCCTGTAGAGGAGATCATCAACATAGAGTCGAAATATGACCGAGGAAATTATGTGGCCCTTGAGTCTTGACGTAGAGCGATACTCATTTAGGCTTCTGTGAAAACCATTTTAAAGCAGATAACTATCCATTTTGTTGTTACGTGCTCAGGGTGCTTGCTTGGCCTTATAGTGCTTTCCCTGAGACAATAAACTTTATCGTCTTAACCTTCAATGATGTAGCCTTCTGGTTGCTCCACAAAGATTTCTTCTTCTAGCTCCCTGTTAAGGAGCATAAACTTGAATCGAGTTGAAAGATGTGAAGCTTTAGTTACACTTCTATGGCAAGACTGTCTGAATGGTCTTCATGCGTACAACTTGAGCAAATATTTCGTTGAAGCCAAGTCGTGGTTTTTGTGAGTAGGCCTTGGCACACGTCAAGCATTGTATTTTTCAATCGGAGCATTACTTGATCTTGTAGAGCCATTTGAGGCCGATGGTGTCCTTGCTTTCAGGTTTGTCCACGAGCTCATATGTATCATTCTTCTTCATCATCTGGATCTCTTCACTCATGCCTTTGATCCATTTGTCATCAAGAGGTACCTCTTGAAAGCTTCGTGGTTCACTTGCAAAAAAAAGCGGTAATTGTTGGAACCACTTTGATAATCTTGAAGATAGGTTAGAGGTCTTTGATCTCATTGTGAGCTGGTTGTACACCGAGGATAAGAGCTTTAATCTAGAGGTGAACTTGGCAGTCTTGATGTAGTCTTGGAGATGAAGGACTCCTTTTGAATCCAATTTTTCCACATTTTCTTTCGGGAGATGGGCATAGGCTATACAACCAAATACTCAAAAATGTTCAACTTTAGGCTTTCACTAGTGCTATACCCCTACGATGTAGGGGTTGTTTTGATTTGCTTTTTTAATATATATGTCCGTGTGATTCATTATTTATATATTTATCTACTTTTAATTTTTTTCTCTCTTATCGATTAATATACATATGTTAGGTAATTTCTTGATTAATAAAAATGAAGTGAATAATATTTAGAAAATAAAAATAAAAAAGAACGATGAAAATAGTGGAATAAGATAAATCCCAATAAGACAATTGTGCACAAAAGAGAGTAATTCAACCTCTCTATTTTATATGTGTAACATCTCTACCCTACAATACAAAAAAGAGTCTAATGTTTCATTATCTTGCTTATTTATTGAGGTCCTGGGTATATTAGGTCTCAAGTCCAATTATCCAATCCCCCATACTGTTTTTGTGGCCAATTTGAACCAAAAATAAATAAATAAATTATCTCGCTTATTTAAGAAATTTCTTCTATAAATTCTACATTACTCAAAAATTATAAGCTCATACATATGTATAACATATTAATCATGAAAGATAATTAATCTTAAAAAAATTTCCACATTATAGTTAAACGTGTTTGAGTATTTTAATGTTATATTTTAAAAAAATAGGTTTTATCGACAATTAAAATTTTTCAAAAGTAAAAACTTTTGGTATGAAAATCCAAAAGGGTGAGAATAATAAAAATGAAACAAAGATCAGAGATTACAAGTCAAATTGTTTTAAAAATATCGCATGAAAATTTAAAAGAGTAAGCCCAATCAAAACGAAAAAGAATGAGAGATTACAAATAATGATGGAGGGAATACAGATTGATATTTGATATTTGATATTTAAAATTCTAATTTGCGATAATATTTGATTGTACATTGTGGGTCCTCCTCGAATGGAGTACAAAAGGCCTTTCAACTAACCTCTTACTCAATACTCAAGATATAAAACTATAAACATATAGACTGTCAACCAAATATCTCTTTATGAAATTATATTTTACTAATATTATAATATGTAAACATATAGAAATGTTCCATAACTTGCTTTTTTAAAGGGTCATTGTAAACAATACTTCTTTTGCATAAGTTTTAGGACTTAAAAGCCAAGTAGCCAATATTTGTTTTAAAATCATAAAGCATTGATGAAGGCATTCACATTAATTGTAACTCATATATTTTACAAGTTATTATAGTCAAACCAATTTTAAAAGTTCTAACAGAACTAAAAGCTATGAATAAAATGTCAAAAAAAAAAAATTAAAATATTAAAATATTTTTAAATTTAAATCGTAAATAATAAGTATAAATATCGAATTAAAAAAAGAAAAAAATCAGCCAATAACACTTTGCCAACTCAATATAAAAATTTCGTTGAAAATATCACCCATTGATCTCATTCTTGTTGTACCCACATGATAAAATTGCATCAAAAGAAAAATCTTGTCTTACTTCTTAATTTCAAGTTTCAGCAGTTTCTATCAAATAGACAAATGAAAGAAAGTTGGGTATGAATGATTTTTTAAAATAAAAAAATCAACATTTTCATGCATATAAATGCATTCAATAATGAACACTTTTAATATGAAAGAAATCACCAATAAATTTTATTAGCAAATGAAAGATAAAGCAAACCAACAACAACTCATCATCTCACCTTTTAACGTCACCTAGCTAACTACATGTCAATCTCATATACTATCACTCAATTTTATATATAGTTATATAGATTTGTACCGCATCTCATGGAGCGCTTTATTTGATATGTGGCTTGTAAGTGACATGCTGGGAACATATACAGCGGTGCTAATGGTTTCGACCCAAAAAATATCTTTGCCTTGTAGCATGCTTTAGACCATTTCTACAATAGTTTTTTTTTTTCCCCTCTTTGGCACATTATTTTGTTGCGTTGTCATCTCATTGTTAATTCTTCTTTTAATTTCAGTACTACTTACAAAACCTATTAAATTCATGTCTAGTAATATCTTCTCCACGATGTGTTCTACGAATTTCTAATTATATGCACTTCGGTTTTCTGCGAGGGCTTTAATTGTTAAAAATAAGTAAAAATTTCTAATTTTTGTTCCAAGAAAGATACCCACATCACGCAAGTGTAATAATCCATAAATAATAGAAAAGATATGAAGCCTTAGTAATGGTAGTCTACGCATTTTTCCAAAAATATGACCCTAACAAATTGTCTGTTTATTATTAATCGTAGGCAAGCTAATGTCAATTTCTTTTTGTTTTTGAACTCTGAGGAAGTATTCTATTAGGGGCCATTGATATTGAAGCAATTTGTTGTCCGATTGTCTTATCATATATGAGGCATTGATCATCATCAGAATTTATCATATAGCCGTTTTGAAGCAATTGGCCCACACTTAAAAAATTGGATATCTAGATGTTAATGTATAATTTGGGAGTATTGGATGATGATACTCCCAATTTTGAACTTAAATGTCTTTGCACTACGTTATCAGCCTATTTACTATTTATATACTAAGATTGAGTTTGCAGGTGTTTTTATACTTGGTGATGGGAGTACATGTTAAATATATGTAATTACATACAGTTAAAAATTCATGTATTTTAAACATATGCAATTACAAATCAATATGAAATGTTGCATCACACCTAATCAAAATAGCTTAAAAGTCGGCGCATATAATCAATAAACAAGTTGATAGAACAGGCGCAGATTCAAGTTCAAAGTTGCACATATTGTCGTCGAATATCCCAAACTATAGTATTTATCATCCAAAATTCCTAATAATTTTTATGTTAGGTCAGAGATATATAAAACATCTTGAATATATTTAGTAGAGTCGCCTTTCGTTTTAACGACAACTGTCGTTTTGCTGCAACATCTTGGCTGCATCCATCACCAAGAGTAATATAAGATTTAATATTCCATCAAGATTTCCAAAATAATTTTTATTACCAGTCATGTGGTTCGACCAACTGTTATCCACATACCCGTTGAGTATTCAAACACGAATAAGATACATTATCAGTGGAATCACTCTTTTGAAAAAAAAAAATAACTTCATCATTTTGCCGTTTTCGACAACTTTTATATTGTGAGTATGTCAAGTGCATTTCTTGCATTAAACTGGCGATTTTGAGCACTATGATCATTCTCTTTTCATAATTTACAATAAGATCCAGGTTTGTCATTTTCACAGCTCCCATGGTTTTTATAGGTATCTGTCTCCTTGCTACGGATATTGATGTTCCCCTTTTTTTGAGGAAATTTTGAACCAGGGCAATTGTTATTTTTGTTTTCTCATTGCTAGAACAATTTTAATTTTACCTACAAGGATTACTTTAGTCTTGTTCTGAAAATCTGCGCATTGTCTCCTTATGATTTTGCAGAGATCCTATTGACTTAGTTCAAGGAAGTATAGATATATTCTTAGATTTTTCAATTGCAGCCACTATACGATCATATTTTGGAGATAAGTTTCTTAATACTTCTTGTACAATTTTTACGTCTTCAATCGTCGCTCCATATGTTGCAATTTTATTAACAATGTTGGAGACACAAGGGAAGAATGTTTGAATATTTTTGCTTCCTTCATTGATAATGTATCAAATTCTTTGCATAAAGGTTGAAGTTGAACTGAAATTACTTTTTCAATGCCTTTGTACCTGCTTCTATCAAGCCCATCAGATGTTGTAGAGGTTGTGATTGTTAGAAATATTGTTGAATAAAATCTCGGATTGATTAATGAGGGGGCATTACAATCCCTTGTTTGATTTTCTTCACATTGTCTTTTGCTTATTTTAATCATACAATGCTTTTTCTTTTGGGTTCCGGGTGGAACTTTATAACCAATTTCTACCAAAACCCATAGGCCATGTGCTATTAGGAGAGTGTTCATTTGGATACACGTTTGATAATTTTCTCATCAGATATTGGGGCCCAAGTAGGAGCCCAATTACTTGGGCCATAATTTAACGTTGTGTTTGAGGTTGATGGAGTAATGGGGGCCATTATATTTTGTGTTGTTAAATGTGAAAGAGGATTTTCGTTTTTGTGGATATGATTTATGTAAATATGAACAACATGTGATACGTAAGAGGGGCTTGGATTTACGTGGCTTTGATACCACCCTAAGAATTTTAATTGTTGTATGTAGTTCAATTGGTATGGCGGATGTTGTCATGGAAATGTAAAATGTTCAATAGATTGAGGTGGTAGTGATGTAATTGTATGAAAAATCACCATAGTGTCATTGAGGAGGAGAGATAAGTATTTGCTAGAACGAGTAATTGTGGGAACTTCTTTGCTCACACTCCACTTGATGAAGCATGTGTTGGTGTTTACGGTCCAAGAATTACTTATTTCACTAACATGTACAGCATCATATCTTCCTTTTTATTTTTATTTTTTATTAAAAAAATATCTTCCTTTTTAATTTTTGAATGTTTTTCCAAACTTTTCTAGCTTGTTACAAGGTACAAGTTCTAGATGCTAGTTAGGTAGTATTAGGGTGGCTATGGGAATATCACATTTGCTAGATTTTTATTGGATATTATTTTATCATTTTTTTAGATTTTTCAAATTATAATTTTTGTTAAAAGTGTAATTCAAAACTTTAAGGAAAAAGGGGGTTGTTGGGAACGAGAGACGCATGACATACTTTTGTCCCACATAGGAAGAAGAAAGGGGTACAAGCTACTTCATATAGATTGGTTTTGAAGGTTCCCCTCCACAATGTTTGGGCCAAAAGTATGGATGGGCGTAAACACATCTATACATGCGCGCTGGTTGGGTGAACTCGGGCAAGGGCGTAGGGCATGGTTTGGTGAGTAATATTTTTTTACTTGAAAATAGATTTGATTAGTTTATGAAAAGAATAAGACTAATTACGACAATATCTCACTTGCCATGTAAAAATATTTAGGAGCTGCTAAATCATGATTTTTGCCTTCTGATTTGCTAATTCTCTGGAAGTTTGTCTGCTTCCTTTCTTACCTCTACTATCCTCTATAAATACTAAACCAATTTTAGCTTTTAAAGACACACAACAGAAGAACCGTCATCTCTTAAAAATCTCTCCAAAATCTTGGGCATTCGATTGTTAAGTCTCTAATCAACCTTTGTTAAGTGCACAACGACAATAAGTGCTGTGTAGCCTAGAGGTCAACCGCCAATGACCAACACCGCACTGGTGGCTAGGTGAAATGGATCTTTGGGCCTGTAGTTTGCACCAGCCCATGACAATTGCTCTGAATCCTCGTTAAATTAGATAAGCTCGTTCTATTATTTCCTACTGTGTTTGGTTGTTTTGCATATCCTAAAAATCATACGTGTAATAATTCAAAGGCCAATTTTAGTCGCTTGACAATCAAAAATGGCTCCCAATGCTTACGTGCCTGACGTATCTAAAATAGAACATCTGGATGGAAATAGTTATAGTAGATGACGATAGGGCCACAAGAGCACGGTGGTATTGTAGCAATCAAGATCGTCTCCCGCAAGGACTAGGTCGATCTATTGGGACTTATCCCAACAAGATAGCCTAAGCAGATCAACACTTGAGATCGAAATTAAACTAACCAACTATCTAATCTAATGAATAAAGAATCATGGAATTGAGCAAAATAAGCAATTACTCGATCCACAAATCAATCAAGTTCTTCTTCCTTAATTGGTTGTTTTAAAACCAATTATCGAAGTATCACAACCCTCTTTTAAGGTAAAGTGAAATATATAAATCTAACCAATTATCATTTTTTTTTGACTTGTTGAGGTTCATTAAGAATGCGATTATCAAATTAATGGCTTCTCAATTGATATGACTTTCTCAAGACGCCACACAATCAAATCAAATCCTAGGGTTTTAGTGTCGAATTTTAACCTTTGCTTCTTCATCCAGCACCCAAACCATGCAAGAAAGCAATCAAATTTCTCCCAAGACAATAAACATCTATGATTTGATAAACAATCCAACAATTCCAAAATACTCAAAGAGATTAACACCAGATCAAGAACATAACTAGTATTTACATAAGACCAAAATCAAACAACAAGAGAAAATCAAAAAGATAAATCCAAAAATGAGAAAAGAGAAGAGAAGAGAAGAGAAGAGAAGAGAAGAGAGGAAAAAAAAAAAAAAGCTCAGCCAAGATCACACTTGAACCGTCGTTGCAAACCCAGGATGGAATCATTGTAAATTTTCACTTAATTCACTCTTCCTTTTCTAATCTAATATAAAATCCTAATCTAAGTAGAATGGAATTAGATGACAGGGATATGAGGCTGAAAACAGACCTTTTGTCGCGAATATTCTGCAACCAAAACATAAAAATTGCTTGGAAGTTGAACAACCGCAAAGAAAACAAGCAACCTCGGAGAAAAGGAGCCACCACGGACCGTGGGCACCACCATAGATAGATGATGGTGGCCACTGGTCACGCTTGTTCTCCTCTTTTATTCAGTTGCTTCCCTTGGAACCTTTTAGGTCGTGGTATAGGCCACGATTGGTTCGTGTTGGTTGTTTTTGGACCTCTTTTGCTATCTTATTTGATTCACAAGGCCTCAAAATATTTATTCTACTCACATAACTTGGCTCACAAAGTCAAAATCTGCAAAATCTCTCAAAACAAGCAAAACCAAGTGTAATAGTAGAAATAGGGCATAAATTGTACAATTAAGCATACTAGCGTCCTAAAATGACTCCTTAACATTTAAATAATCCATGTACATATATCATTCATCAGTCCTCCATGCTTAAACCTTTGTTTGTCCTTAAGCAAACATTAGAGAAAACCAACAAGGGAGATACATCTAGGACTCAAACACTTAAAATCTCCTTAATGTAGGCAAGTCATAGCATATTACAAGCAAGAATATCAATCAATGATAACCCCAAATAGTGTACAATACATTTCAAAATTAGGAGAAGGTGAATGTTTTCAAAGAAGTATAAGACCAGAAGCTTGATATCAAACTTGATCACACCCAAGGAACCACAAAGCACATGGAATTGAGTAAAGCTAAATAGACTAGTAGAACCTTACTTTAGGGAAATATGGATTACTGTCACTTATACGTTTAAAATATAACATAAGTTCACTCAAGACTCATTCCAAAGATGTAATCTACTGTAAGCTTGTCAAGACTCCCAAATTCTCTACCACTAAAAAGGCAATGTGCACATGACAATCAAGAGGACTTTACATGGGTTGTAACATGGGCTAAAAAGGTTAAGGAAAATGAGTGGACAAATGAATTTGGGCAACGTGAAGCTATTAGCCAAGCGACTAGGAAGCAACCAACAAACCACCAAGCAACCACGCAGTTAACCAACTCTCCAATACCTCTAGCAATTCAATGAAAATACCCCAATGAATCAGGTAGGAAATCGAACTCAAGCTATTTACATGCCCAATGCCAATCACGCATTCAAATGTTTTTTGCTTATCTTCTTTTTTCTTTGTTTTCTCTTTTTTTCAACATGATTTTTCTCTTTTTTTTCCTTTTATTCTTCTTTGGGAAATTAAATAAAATTTTCAGTTATTGAAAGGCATAGGATCACTAACTGTCAACTCACAACTGAATGCATATATAGACAACCCAAATAAGAGGGAAACAAAGCAAATGCTCAATGTCGTCAATCCCTCAACACACCAACATACCAGAGCCACCTTAACTCAATTACCCATAAAACCATCATCTACATAAATGAAGTGATGCTCCATAGACTTGGCTGAAAGGTTAGGAACAAGAGTTTGCCCAAGGGTTCATATGATGGATTCATAACAAAGACGAATATAGGCGTAAAAGGGCTAGCAAAGTGGATAAATAAGTAATACAAGGGATAGGTGTTTTGGACTTATAGCTAAAATGACTCTGGAAAGAATGCCTCCATCATATCATCAACTATGCACATGGTAACGTTGTTTTGAACAAGAATCTAAGCAAGTTCTAGAGATACAATATGGAAGAGTCACACACATGAAAGAACATGATACTAAATATAATAATAAGTCTAAATAAGGCTGAAAGTCTTATAGGATATCTATCAAAGTCATATCAAGCTCACATCATGAAGCTCATATACAAATATTAGTACCAACTACTCTAAAGGGTAACAAAATTTTCAATCAAAACAAGGGTCAAAACAAAAAATATTTACAAAACCTTTAAAAATTTTAGCACTAAAAGAAAGAGGATTACACACCAAAAGTCACTCCAGCTCATGCAAACTATCATGCCTTGCAAAAACAACATTGGAGGCATCTCAAACTAATCCACACCATCCCTACATGCAATCCTATATGCAAATCTAGAATGCAACTAAATGCAACAAATTAATGCAAACAAAAAGATATCTAAAACTATATGCTCTAACAAGTATGAAAACTGCAGACTAAAATAAAAAACATAGAACTACACTTCCCCCTTACTTAGATAAAGTATTATTACTCAAAGTAAAGAAAATAAGAGAAGACAAAGAGAACCAAATATAACGATCTCACCAGGTTAGATGCTAAGTGCACCTAAGCTAAGGCCTTATCGCAAATAGGGCACATGGAACATCAGCCACTCCTTTATAACTTCAAGGCATGACCCACCAAATTAGATATCATCAAGGCACGCAGGAGCTTATCAACCTCCTGGGACCATAATTTAAAAAATATGAGGTAAGAGGTAACAACTAAAATCACACGAAAGAGTTTAAGTATCCTTTTAACCTTATCAATGCCCATATAGAAAAATCATAAAAAGGATTAAAGAATGCAGTCCATATTATGACTTTCCTAGGTACTTCCTCTAGGATTACACTATAAGGATCAATAGAGGGATCATACCCTCTTAAGTAACCTAGGGACACAAAATTATTAACTTTTACACCAAGAACATCACACACGTTATCCTCACAGCCTAAATCAAAATTTGCATCACAAATCATAGGATTACCAATGGGAGGATACATGTAACACTCAGGGAAAGAAGAGGGTAATGAACAAATAGGTGAAACATGGGAATAATCAAGGGGATTGGGGAGAACATTAGCACAACCAAGGTCAGGAGACTTCTCATGCGCACACACATCATGTGACCCCTCAAAAGGAGTCTCAACTAGATCATGCACTTTATAAAAAGTATCTTCTCACTCAAAACACACATCAACAACACTATATCTAGCAACTATCCCATAAGATTCACCCACTTCAAGCCCCGTGCACTAAGTTAAAGGCAAGGATAGGTCATTTAAGGCCAGGACAACATCAGTATTGTCCCTGGGTGATACAACTATAGCATGCATAATAAGAACATAAATTAATATCATGGTCAGAAGAATTACACAAGTCACACCGAAAAGAGGCATAATAAGATCTAGAATAAAATGTATAAGAATCAAGGTAGGAATATCCACAAATGCAACCAGCCTTTTCAAACTCAAATGAATCCTAAACAATCACTCAAGCAGATACAATGCTTCACCAACATTTTTATCATGAAAACCCCAATATCCTAAAAGAGCTCGGATTTTACTATTTACACATCCATCAACAGTGTTTGCAATTTTTCATTTATCTACACAATAACCACATTGAATAAGAAAGATATTCAAACGCTTAAAATCCATCCAAAATAACTTATGCTCAAATTGGGGGAAATGAAAAATTGTCATTGTTTTTACCTCAATATATTTTTTAATTTCTTTTTTAATTTTCAATTTTTTTTGGTTTCTTTTCAAATAAAGACAAAATGCTTAGTCAAACCTTTTGAGAAAAACTCAATATTTAGTCTCTGACAACAGTGCCAAAAACTAAGTAAGGCCGCAAGTGCACGGTGGATTTGTAGCAATAAAGGTCATCTTCCACAACAAATTAGGTAGATCTATTGGGTCTTATCCCCTCTTGATAGGCTAAGCAAATCAATGCTTGAGATTGAAATTAAACTAATCAACTATCTAATCTAATGAATAAACAATCACGAAATTAAGCAAAACAAGCAATCAACCAATGCACACATCAATCAAGCACTTCTTCCTCAATTGGTTGTTTTAAAATCGATTATCGAAGCATCACAACCCTCTTTCAAGGTAAAGTGAAATACCTAAGTCTAACCAATCTCCATTTTTCAAGGACTTTTGATTTGTTTAGGTTCATTAAGCATACGATTATCAAATTGATGGTTTCTCAATTGATGTGACTTTCTCAAGATTCCACACAATCAAGTCAAATCTTAGGGTTCAAGTATTGAATGTTACTTTTTAGTTCTTCATCCAACACCCAAAATTTGCAAGAAAGCTGTCAAATTTCTTACAAGATAATAAGCATCTAGGATTTGATAAAATAATTCAACAATTTCAAAATACTCAAAGAGATTAATACCAAATCAAGAACTTAACTAATATTTGCACAAAATCAAAATCGAACAACAAGACATAATCCGAATTACAAAACATAAATCCAAAAATGGGAAATAGAAGAGAAGAGCAGAGAAAGAAAAAAAAACTCAACCAAGATCACGTTTGAACCGTCATTGCAAACCCGATGTGGAATCCTTGCAAATCTTCACTTTAGTTCACTCTCTCTGCTTCTAGTCTAATATAAAATCCTAATCTTAGTAAAATGGAATGGGGTGATGGAGATATAAGGTTAAAACATACCCTTTATTACGAATATTCTACAGCCAAAGCGTAAAACCTGCCTGGAACTTGAACAGTCGTAAAGAAAACAAGCAGCCTCAGGGAAAATGGGCACCCTGAACCATGGCCAGCAGCACGGACAGACCATGGTGGCCACCGGTTACATTGGTTCTGCTCTTTTGTTCAATTGCTTCTCCTAGAACCTTCTAGTCCATGGTATGGACCACACGTGTTGGGTGTATTTTGACCTCTTTTGCTATCTTCTTTGATCCACAAGGTCTCAAAATCTTCATTCTACTCACATAACTTGGATCACAAAGTCAAAATTTGTAAAATCTCTCAAAAGAAGTGAAACCAAGCTTAATAGTAGAAATAAGGGCATAAATTATACAATTAAGTATACTAATACCCTAAAATGACTCACAAACATTCAAATAATCCATGCAAATATGTCATTCATATATGATCCAAGGCATGCTATTTTATTTCACCCAGATTGAGGTCACTTATGTGTTTTTTTTAATATCTAATGAGTCTGCTAGAATCACTAACGTTAATGATTCAGCTGAAAATGAAACTACTGATGGTTCCAATGAAACTGCTCCAAAGGATAATGTTGTCGTTCAAATCCCAACAGGAATTATGAAAAGAATAATTTGGCTTACAGGAGCATACTGCTCCATTATATGTCTAATGTGCTATTTAAGATTTACCAAAAAAAGAAATCTGCTACAGAAAATTGGGATTCACTTGAGGAAAAATATGGTAGGGAAGACCTACAGACCAAAAAGTATGTCTTCAGTAGATGGATTAAGTTTGAAATGGAAGATGAGAAACTAATTATGGCTTAAATTCATAGGTATGAGACATTAGTATCTGAAGTCTTAGCACAAGGCATGAAAATGTGTGAATACCCACAAGCCAATGTGTTGCATGAGAAATTGCCCTCATCTTGGAAAGACTATCATGACCAACTAAAACCCAAAAGGAAGGATTTTAATCACAAGGAACTAATTGGACACATCAAAATTGAGGAGGAGAATTGAATTCAGAGCAAAGGGTTTTATACCCATAGATCAGTGAATGCTAAGCTTCTTGAATCTTCTTCTAAAATTTGATGGGTTTAAGGGGAAAAAGCATAAGCATGAAGGCCAGAAACTCTAGAAAGGTGGGACCAATAATTAAGCCAAACAGAGTCGAATGAAAGCTTCTAGTGGTGTCCAAAAATCCAAGGATAAAGAAGTATGCTATGGTTGTGGGAAGTCAGGACCCCTTACTAAGTACTGCTCTTAATGGAAGACAAGCCTCAAGCCAACCTGATTAAAGAGCCAGAGATTATTGCTACTGTAGTTTCAGAGGTAAATTTGGTATTCAATCCGGTTGAATGGATAGTGGATATAGGTGCTTCTAGAGACATATGTTCAAATTGACGCCTGTTCCAGGAGCACTAGAAGATAGTTAATGGTGAAGAGGTCTTCATGGGAAACTCCAGCACCACAACAATTCTTAGCAAAGGGAAGATAAGCCTCTAACTTACTTATGGAAAAGTTTGTCCTTGAGTATTGTTCTGCATGTTCATGAAATGCATAAGAACTTAATCTCTAGATTTCTTCTTAACGGGGCTGGTATGAAACTTATGTTTGGGTCCGATACGTTAGTCTTAACTAGGGGTGGCGATTTTATTAGTTAAGGTTATGGTTGTAATCTTGGTCTGTTTGTGTTTGATGTAACCTATGAGGCTGCTAATAATGTGGAAAATGCTTGCACTTCTGCTTATTTAGTCTTTAAGAATGTGGCATGCGAGACTTGGACATTTGAATTTGTCTTCCATCAAATGACTAAAACAAATGTGCTTAATACCTGATTTATCATATACTGATTGGGATAAGTATCAAGTACGTGTAGTAGTAAAACATCCCCAAAAACCCTTTAATAAATCAGTGGATAGACAAACAAACCTATTAGAACTTATTCATAGTGACTTGGGGGATTTTGAAAATGCCATCAGTTGGGGTGGTAAAAGGTACTATATAACCTTTGCAAATGACCAATCTATGTTCATTAAGGTCTATCTGCTTAAAACAAAGGATGAGGCTGAAGAGATGTTTATACAATAGAAAGCAGATGTAGAAAATTAGTGGGACAAGAAGATTAAGAGATCTAGGTTTGACCATGGAGGGGAATATGATGTGAACTCACTTAAACATTCTATGAGAAATATGGGATTATCCTACACACCACAACCCCCTACACATCACAACAAAATGGGATAGCTGAAAGAAAGAATAGGACTCCTAAAGATATGATGAATGCCTTGATTATAAGTTATGGATTACCTGACAACACGTGGTGGAAGGCCATTCTTCCTACTTGCCATGCTCTTAACAAAGTGCCTCATAAGAGATTGGATAAAAAATCTGATGAAATGTGGAAGAGACATGCTCCTAACTTGAAATATTTAAACGTATGGGGTTGTCTAGCCAAGATTGGTATACCAGTTCTTCAAAGGACGAAGATAGACCCCCAGACTGTTGACTCTATCTTCGTTGGCTATGGTCAAGGTAGTGCAACTTATAGATTTATTATTATTCATGAAAATGGTATGCTTGGTAAGGGTGAGCCAAAAAAAAAAAAAAAACCGAAACCAAGAATCAAACCAGAAAATCAAAAAATTGAACCGAAAAACCGGTTAATCGGATTGATTTTTCTAAAAAATTCGGTTTGATTAACCGAATTGAAAAATTTTGTAGCTTCAATTTCGATTTCGATTCGGCCATTTAAGATCCGGTTAACTGTATGGTTAACCGATTGTTAACCGGAACCAAAACTTACACTTTTATTAAAAAAACTAAATTTTATATTGGGCAAGTGTAGATTTTATAATTATTAAAGATAATACTAAATATACAATAATGTGTAAATTAATATTTGGTGACTTAAATAGTTAAATTAATTTTAAAAAGGAGTGAACATTGAAAATTAAAAATTTAAATTAACGATTAACTGGTAATCGAACCGAAAATCCGGTTAACCGAGGTTTTCGATTTGGTTACAGTTCACATTTTTGCCGAACCGAAAAATTCGATTAACCGAAAGTTTCGATTCGATTTTCGGTTCCTAATTTTTGCGAACCGAATTTTCGGTTAATCGGATTTTGGTTTTCCCGTTAACCTATTTTGATCACCCCTAAATTGATTGGTCCTATATGCGAATCTAGAGCTACTAAATTTTTTGAGAATGTGTTTCCTATGAAAACTTGCACTCCTCTTATATTCATTGTCTATTGCATCTACATTACCTGCTGGACTGCATCTACTAGTAAAATTGAAAATGCTGAGCCTAGACACAGTATAAGGCCTAGAATTGAATCCGCTTTTGGCCTAGATTTTGTGATTATCTTCTTACCTAAAAATGGTGATATAAACTGTCTATAAGAGACCCTAAGACCTATGAGGAAGCCATGGGATCCATAGACTTTAAATTTTAGAAAGAGGTATGAATGATGAATTTAAAGTCTATCATGCCCAATGGTACCTGGATATTGACTTATCTACCAAAGAGTTGCGAACCCTTGAGTAGTAAATAGGTATTCAAAAAGAAATTAAAACTTGATGGGTCAGTTGACAAGTTTGAGGCTAGAGTCGTAGTGAGAAGTAATAACCAAGGGAAAGACACAGATTATTTCGACACATATTGACCAATGACAAAAGTTGTCACAATTAGAGCCCTAATTGCGCTCGCATCATTGCATGGTCTGCTTGTTCATCAAATGAACATGAAAATGACATTTCTAAATGGAGATCTTGAAGAAGAGAAGAGATTTACATAAGACAACATGATGGAATGATAGTCCCTGGACAAGAGCATAACATATGTAAATTGGTAAAATCCTTGTACAGTCTAGGACAAGTACCAAAGCAGTGGTATGAGAAATTTGACAAAACACTTTTGTCATATGGTTCCCTAGTCAATGAATGTGACTGTTGCAGAAAAAGTTTTA
>NCQV01087181.1:698-13410 GCA_002740545.1 Lophocereus schottii
CCTGTTCTCGACCATGGTTAATGAAGCAATTTCAAAGTTTTCCAAACAGTATTTAGAGCCTATTCGATCAACACCTTGAAGTGTATATTTAATTTTGTTTGTTATCATCAAAACCTTTTATTACATAATGATGGGGTTATCAATTTCCCAATAATTTCGATAAAGATGAAGTGCCAGCAGCTTGTCATACCGAGACAAGTGTCATGGTGGCTGGAACAAATCAAAGATGCCCCTTTTTTCTTTCCTTTTTTTTGGAATAATTGAAAATGATAATCCATAAATAAGTCTTTCAAAATCAGCCGCGAATTCTCACATCCTCCCTCTCTGTGTGTGTAAAAGTCACGTAGAGCACATCCAATTAAAGCTTCAGTTTCTTGAATTCAAAGTAGGTAGCTGCTCCGTTATATCATCTCAAGATTTAACTTTTTTGTCTTCTTTCCCTCACCTATACATTCAGTTAAATCCTAACTTGAATCATCAATTAAATATTTATCATGGGTCAACTGCATAATACATAACTTTTTTTATATAAACAAAAAAGGAAAACCAAATTCTAGCAAAAAAACAAGAAAAGAAAATTGGAAACATTTGTCAGGAACGTGATTCCCAACTATCCTAGTGCTCTGCTTCCCATTCCAGGTCATACGGGCCGTTTGCTACAAGCTCAACTGTGAAATGCATGTGGGGCTCAATGATATTAAGGAAATAAATATTTTGTACATTTTATATGTATTATTTCCTTCCCAGAATTGGTATTTGCATGGGATTGTGATTTCCTTAACTTGCCTCCTAAGCTAGGTTAGGTTTTCTAGCATAGAAAAGACTTGTATCATGGTGTATTTATAAGGGGGCTATTTGGCCATAGCTAATGAGAAGCAGGGAAAAATCTTCTTCCCCAAATTTTATGTTCCTTGCAAGTTTATTTCATGGTATCAGAGCAATGTTTCTACAAAACGTCATGACCAAAGACAAGAAAGACGAAACCTTCATCATCACAAACCAGTCCTCATATTTCTTCATCCCTCTAATTCTTCTGATGCAATTATAATGACAATCAAATTCGATGGGAAAAATTATGACTTACGGAAAAAAGCAATGAATTCACTAAGACAGAAAAATAAACTCGGTTTAATTGATGGATCGATAACAAAGCCAACAGAGGAGTGCCAATGTTCAGATGAAGCAAAAGCATGGGGAGATGGTGAATTCAATAATGATGCCTTGGATCATGAATGTCATAGATCCAAGGCTACATAAAAGTGTAGTATACGTTGACTCGACTCAACAGTTATGGGAAAATATCAAAAAGAGGTATGATGCACCAAACATACTGAGGATTCACAAATTAAAGGCCGAGATTGTATCTTGTAAGCAAAATAAAGAAGATGTAGTCAAATGTTTTTTGACACTTATGGCATTATAGAGTGAAGTCAATAACTCCATTAAAATCCCACCATGTAAGTGTGAAACGTAAAGATGGTCAAGTACATGGAAGAGGATAGAGTCTACCAATTCTTAATGGGCTTATGATGATTCATGCTCAATGATATGTAGTAAGATTCTAGCAATTGATCTATTACCCTCAATAGGCAAGATCTTCAATATGGTTTGGCAGGAGGAGAATAACAAATGAATGATAAGCGACTAAGACCATAAATCAGAAACCTTGGTAGTGTTTACAACCTCACATATTGCTTGACCAAGTATTATGCAAGGTGAAATAATATCTTACAAACATTGTGGGATAATAGGGCACGAAGAGACAAACTGCTGTGAACTAATAGGCTATCCCCCAGGATGGAATAGCCAAGGAGGATGGGGCGGTGGAAGATATGGCCACAGTTCAAGGGGAGAAGGAAGGTCTGGCGCTGGACGAGGTTGAGGACAAGATGGTTGCTCATGCTGCACAGGCAGCAGCCGCAAAAGTCATACCAAGCTTAGTCGAGGAGTCCTTCAAAGCAACAATAGTCACGGATTTTACACCCGAACAGGTAGAATCTATCTTGAGTTTCATTGAAACTCCACAATTCAGCTACGAGAAGCTATCCGGTAAGGAAATTTGGGTACTCGATTTGGGGGCTTCATGTCATATGGCAGGTTCCTTGATTATGTTGTGTGATATACATGATATGGAATCGATACTAGTTGAGTTGCCTAATGGTCCATGACTATGGCAACAAAAAGAGGATCAATTATTTTGAATCCAAAGTTGAGATTAAATCATGTTCTATATGTACATGGATTACATTGTTGCTTAATATCTATAGTACAACTGATTGATGAGAATTTTTAGGATGTGACATTTACAAAAAATCTTTGTGTGATATAAGACCTTAATATGAGGAGTTTGATTGGATTAGTGAACCAAGAACTACTTGAAGAAGTCTTTCCCGACAAATGTACAAGTAACCAAGGTGGAATCATATGTTACATGGCGTTGTAGCCTAGGGCATTCTTTGATTCAGGCACCATCTGAATTTCCTAGTATTAATAGCAGGCAAACATAAAGGTGATTTTTGTGATGTGTACTTATGTGCCAAGTAAACTTCCATGTCTTTTTCTATTAGTGAAAATAAAGCAAGTAACTGTTTTGATTTGATTCATTGTGATGTATAGGGTGTATATCAGGATAAATCTTTTGCGGATGCTCAATATTTCCTTACTATAGTTGATAATGCCAACCGAGGTGTTTGGGTATAACTAATGAATGAAGAGAGTGAGGCCTCATAAGTGCTGATGGATTTTTGTTCAATGGTTGATACACAGTTTAGAGGTACAAGTGAAAATTATTAGGAGTGATAATGGATATGAGTTCACATCTAACCTATGAAAACCTTCTATAGGGAAAAAGTAAGCATCCATCAAACAACTTATGTTGACATTCGTCAATAAAATGGTTAGGTTGAAAGGAAACATCGTCACATATTGAATGTCGGAAGGGCTTTAAGGTTTAAAGTTGATCTTTCTTTGGAGTTTTGGGGGAAATCTGCTTTGACTGCTACCTCTTTAATTAATAGAATCCCTACAGATATTCTTAATTAGACAACTCCTTGCGAAATATTATCAATGATAAGCCTTCCTATGACCACCTACGTATTTTGGTGGTTTACGCTATGTTTATAACATTCAAAGACCAAAGATAATTTTGGTGCTAGGAGTAGGAGATGTGTTTTCGTTGGATATCCTTTTGGAAAGAAGGGATGGAAGGTTTATAACTTCGAAGCCGAGGATATTTTTGTGAATTACGATGTCATATTCAATGAGAGAGTTTATCCTTTTCAAACACAAGACAAAGGAGAAGATGAATTTGTTCAACTTGCGTAGCAAGGTTATTTGTTTTCTGATGATGATTTTGAAGAATGTGTGAGGCTTGGAACAAGCATTGGGGCAAGCCAGCCTGGTCCAACTGTTATAGTGCCAAGCGATGAGCAAGTAGGCCTCAGATATGGATCAGTCAACACCCATAGATGAATAGGGGAGTGTGGCACTGACTTTGGGCCATGAGCCATGACTGAGACTAAAGATAGCATGTCTAGGCCATGGGATGATAAGACACATAGGTACAACAACTCTCGTGATAGGGGGAGCACTCAGGAGGAGACCTAGGAAAGGGGAGCCTAACAATAGTGGTCCACGATAGAAGGAGCCCGAACACAGCAGCCCAAGGCAAGGCCAGCAACCTGCAGACAGAGGCCAGGAACGCGAGAAAAGGTTTCAAAAAATCTCAGGACACTTTCAAGACTATGTTTGCTACACGGTATGTCAAAGAAACCCCTCTTTAACGATGTCACTTCCACATCTTAAGGTCTCCTCAGGTAAACCATATCCCATTGCTCACTATGTTACTTGCAATAAATTCTTTGATGTGCATAAATGTTATTTAGCTACTATTGATAAGGTTATTGAGCCTAGATTCTTTCATGAGGTAGTGAACGACCTAAAATGGAGAGAAGCCATGACCAAAGAAATTGAAGCCTTGGAAGAGAAAAATACATGGAGTGTTGAGGAGCTACCACCAGGGAAGAAGCCCATTAACTAAGTGGGTGTTCAAGGTGAAGTACAAGTCAGATATAAGTATGGAGAGGTACAAAGCTCGTTTGGTGATTATGGGGAAGAACAAACAGAAGGATTCAATTATAATGAAATATTCACTGCAGTGGACAAGAAGACCAGTGTGAGAATATTCATGGATGTCAACAAAGCCTTTTTACATGGAGATCTAGATGAAGAAGTCTACATGATGATGCCATCTAGATTCCAGGCTTTTAATCCTAATAAGGCATGTCGATTGAGCAAATCACTATATGGTTTAAAACAAGTACCTCGCTAGTGGTTTGCAAAACTTTCTTCAAAGCTCTTGGATTATGGTTTTAACCAATCTTATGCAGATTATTCTCTTTTCACCTATGGAAAGGTGAAAAATTCATGACATTGCTTGTGTATGTGCATGATATTGTACTCACAGAAAATGATTCTAAGTTGTGTGCAAATTTTATGACATATTTGGATAAATGTTTTCATATTAAAGATCTCTGCAATTTAACATACTTCTTAGGAATTGAACTTGCAAGAAATTCCAGGGTTTATTTTTGTGCCAAATGAAGTATGCCTTAGAAATCATAAATGAATGTGGTCTCTGGGATCTAAACTAGTTGAGTTTCCCATTGAAATGAATTACAGGCTTGCATTAGCTTTAGGAAAGTCCTTGAGCAACCTGACGCGGTACCGATGCTTGGTAAGTATATTGATTTACTTTACTATCTCTCGCCCAGAGTTGTCATTTGTCACAAGTCATGCAAGATTCTAGGGAAGAACACATGGAGGAAGCACGACGAGTATTACGCTATCTAAAAGGGAGTCATGGACAAGGGATTTTATTGCAACGTCATTAAGATTTGTAGGTTTATGCATTATGTAACTCAAATTGGGGCACATGTCCATTAAGCAGACATTTATTAACTAATTTCTTGTCACTCTTGGTGTATTATATGTCTAAAGCATCGAAAACCAAAAAGCAAGGGACAGTATCACGATCCTTAGTCAAAGGAGAATATAGAGCCATAGCAACACCAACTCGGGAATGATTTGGGTCAAGAATTCTTTAGCTACTATGGGCGTCTTCTTGGGTAAGCCCATGAGGTTCTTTTATGACAATCAGGCAGCACTTCACATTACGAAAAATCTGATATTCCATGAGCGGATCATGCACTTTGAGATAGATTGTCATTTTGTGCAGGAGTGATTACTCTCAGGAGATCTTACAACTGGATAAGTGCCTTCCAAATATCAAGTAGCAGACATATTCACTAAAGCACTAGACAACAACAGTTTCAGTTTTTGAGAAGCAAGCTGGGCATGTTAGATCCCCATGCTCAACCTTAACGGGGAGTATTAAGGAAATAAATATTTTGTTTATTTTATATGTAGTATTTCCTTCCTAGAATTGGTGTTTGCAAGGGATTATGATTTCCTTAATTTGCTGTTTAAGCTAGTTTAGTTTTTCTAGCATAGAAAATATTTGTGTCGTGATGTATTTATAAGGAGACTACTCATCCACAACTAATGAGAAGCAGGGAGAAATGTTCTTCCCCAAATTTCTGTTCCTTACAAGTTTATTTCACATAACATGCGTTCCATTTTAGGTACTTTCCTGTTGCTGAAGATAAGCAATGAAGCATATATCTAGTCATCCAATCCTTTTTAGTTCCTTTTCTCTTTATCATGATTCATCAGGATTCTTTTGGGGGGTTGAAAAGAGAGCACCTATTTAGTTTTTTTTTTTTGTACGAATGAAGTGCAAAGCCGATACTAGCTACTAGTTCTTTAAACCAATATAATGCAATGCTAACTGTTGCAGTAAAGATCATTATAATAGGAGAGAATTACGGTTCAAATTAAAGTAAGAAATAATGTATTATTGTATTTACTATTTATAATCCTTTTTCAATAGTATGTTGTTGAATTATTCGTGCCAAATATGGTGGATCTCTATGTCTTATTTAGTCTTAATCAAAAGCGTATTAGCATATATAAGTGAAAAACGTGAACATCAATAATAAATATGTTTAGATTTATATCAAAGGATAAATAAAAAGAAGCAAATGAAAAAAAAGAATAAAATCACAATTGACAATAAAAAATTCAATTGAAATTTATAGTTATTCTAATAAATAGGAGATAGGTAAAGTGCATAAAATGTTGTAAAATATTGCATGGATGTTGGTAAAATCTCAATATTTCGAGATGGAATATTAAGCTAATAATATAGATTTCAAATAACATAAAAATCATTCATAAAATAAAAAGTTAATCAACGTTATAATGCCCTACTATTGATGTTGATAAAATCTTCCACAATGATGACCCTTGATTAAGAAGGTCTACGATTTAAGTAAAATACTAATAAATATAATGCAACAAAGACAAGAGAGTAGATGGCTAATGAATTTACACAAAATGCAAAGCTCTAGAGTCATATATAAACATGCATCAACAAAGTGCGAAAGATTTAACGAGCAAATACTCAAGCAAAGTCATCATTGGCTAGCAAATATTCAAATTCAAGAAACTACTCAAACATAACCAAACACCTCTAACTACAAAAACAGAAATGAAAATCTTTTCGAGAGAAGAGAACAAGAGAAAGGAAGAAATGCTTAGTCTTCGAATTAATGCTTGAATCTGTTGATGGGAGCACAAGCCCCAGTTTCCTTACAAATCCCTTTCTTTTACTCACTCTGAACTCTCATTCTAACACTACAAATGGAGATAAGATGAATTAGAATGCCCCCTCATAGTTGGCACTTGAGCCATCAAATAGCAAAAAGTGACCTTTGAGAGGCAAAAACAATCTAAGTTCACACATAGGAGAAGATGAGGGGACAACATGATCATGTGGATCCCACTTGCTGGATGTGGTCAACTGAAATTAAGGAAAAGACGTGCAGCATAGGTTTCATAGCCCAACACAAGTAGTCCATCTTGGATGTTTATAGCCTTAAAGGAGGGAAAAGCAATATAGCCCGTGTGCAATCACCTGAGCAAGACAATGTTACCATCAAAATGCTTAATTAAGCTCATATGCGGAGTGCATCAAGTTCATGGGCAACTATATGCAAAAGCCTCAAAAGTAACGCCAAACCTTAGTGCAAGTAGAAAAAGGGCACACAAATCTTAAATTATTTCACGAAAACCGCTAGGATTGGTAACCAAACTCCAATGAAATCTTATGCAAATGTGGTTTTGGCCAATGTACAAATAAATTTATCTTGTTTTTAAGAACATGGTTAATTTTATAAATACTAAAAATTTGGAGCACTCAGGGCAACTAAAAGTGCAAGTCTAAGTAGTCTTATTTCTCTTTTTCTTAATGAAGTATGATTTTTGAGCATTTTCTTTCCTAATAAAGACGAAAGCAAAGCAACTCATTATATTGCTTATATTAACTTTATGTCTAGAGATCCCTACTTTATCTTGAAGACATTCCAAATTGAATCTTTGATCCAATCTTTCAATGATTTGTGTTGTCCTATGAATTTTGATCAATAAAATCCTTCACTGGATTTTATTTCCCGACTTGTTTTAAAAGTTTAGTTGAGCATCAAATGTCTATGAAAAAACTTTGCCGGTCTATTATAATTTGCCTTTCTGCTTGTAAAAAATATTTACATGAATAAGATAACATATATTTAGATCCCCGCAGACCCATAGAAGTAGAACCCACCCTAAAATTTGTTGGATATCGTTCACTTTGGTGATTAAAAAAAAACGTAGTACTTATGTCATGCACATCACTTTAGATTGAAAGAATTTCTCTCCTTTGATCTTTTCTTTTTTCTGATAGAAAAAAAATGTTCTATTTTTCTTATTTATATTTTAACTCATCAGACAGTTGTAAATCTTCTTTTAAAAAAAATGTAATAGGAAAGGAAGGTATGTAGTATGTTTTAAATACCTCACTAGATACCCAAAGTACACAAATTATAATCAATAATTATCAAAACGATAAAGACTTTGACCCAATTAAGGAGGCTAACACCATATACATATTAATCAAGGGTACACAAAAATTACATATTTATCATTTGTACACTATAGTACCCCCCTTAATATGTTGAGAGGGATGTAATGATAGATTGCCCCTAAAAAGAAAAAATTAAACAATCGAGACAACAACCCTTGGCTTTGGTAATATGAGCTAATTGAAGCTCAGTAGGAATATAGCGAATAACAAGATTACCACGAGCTGCACGCTCATGTGAAAATGATAGTCAACTACT
Organism: Lophocereus schottii; assembly: GCA_002740545.1. Taxonomy (NCBI): domain Eukaryota; kingdom Viridiplantae; phylum Streptophyta; class Magnoliopsida; order Caryophyllales; family Cactaceae; genus Lophocereus; species Lophocereus schottii. Next base: position 8,978 of record NCQV01087181.1, read on the forward strand.
ATATCTTTCTTATGATCAAGTTAAGCTAGATTCATAGTCATATAAGATGCACTGATATTATCACAATAAATCGTGGTGGGAGAGGGAAGTTGGACACCAAGTTCATCGAGTGGCTTGCAAATCTAGATAGTTTTAGCAATAGTATAGGCAACAACCTGATATTCAACTTCTATAGAAGATTTGCAAATAGTAGGTTGCTTCTTGGAATGTTAGGAAATTAGAAGGGTCCGACTGTATAACCTATGGTAGAGTGATAAGAATCCTTGCTGCTGGCACAGTCAGCATTTGAATAGGCAGTGAATATAGATGGAGAAGAAAACTGCAAGCCAAAATGCAACATCCCCTATAAGTACCCGAACATACGCCTAATAGTGTCCACATTAGTGGTACGGGGAGCATGCATGTATTGGGAAACTACGTGAAGAACATACGCAATATCAGGTCAGACCATGGCCAAATATTGCAAAGCACCTACCATACTTTTGTACTTAGTAGGGTCTACAGCTAACTCTCTATCTTCTAGGGTTAAAGAGGTTCAAGAAAGACATAGGGTACGAACATACTTTGCAATGTGCATGTGAACTTATTTATGAGATCATGTGTATATTTTTATTGGGTTAAAAATATGCCTTGAGATGTTCACACCACATGAACACCCTAAAAACAATGTAGGTCACCCAAGTCCCTCATAGAAAACTATTTAGAGTGAACGGAAATAAAATTATAAAGGACATAAAAGGAACTACCACTAAGAATAATGTCATCAAGGTAAAGGAGCAAAATCATAGTGGCAGGACCATGGTAATAAACAAACAAATATGTATCAGATTGGGCTCGAATAAAACTATAAGATGGAAGAAAATTGTAGAATTCATGGAACCAAGCTTGAGGGGCCTGTTGTAGTCAATAAATGGCTTTTTTGAGTTTGCGAACATGATTAGGAATGTGAGGATGAAGAAACCCAGGAGGTTGTCTTATGTAAACTTCCTTAGTAAGTATGTTATGAAGAGAAAGGCATTTGTAACATTTGGTTATTGTATAGACTAACCAAGAATGAGGTCAAATGATAAGGCAATATCAATAGTGGGAGGCTTGACAACTAGACTGCATGTCTCAAGGTAGTCAATGCTGGCTTGTTGGTGATTGCCAAAACCAACAACTGTACCTTGTGCCATTCCACAAACCCATCAGAATTGAACTTGACTCTATAACTTTATTTACAACCCACTAGATTTTGTATTGGTTAGATGGATCCAACTCCCAGGTCTCATTAGTAATTAAAGCATTATTTTTCTTAACTGTAGCCTCTTGCAATTTGGAATCCTTTGAAGCTTATTTAAAGAAGTTAGTTTAAGACCAACAATGCTAGTGTCAAGTTACAAAACGGTCTTGGGTTTCCATATGCCACTTTGGCATGAGCTAGCGCAAAGTGCTGATTAAAGGGAAATGTAATAGGCTGAGGGGAAAGAGGGTTGTGGAATGTAGTAGGCTGAGAGGGGGGAAGGTATTTGGTTTGGCTATTTCATCAAGGACCGGAAGTAGGCGTGACATACTCAGCTGTAGCTGGCATCAGGCCAGACAAAGAGGGGAAAAGGTTATCTGCATGATTCAGCCTAATAGGAGAAGAATAGGACACAAATGGACAGGAGGGATATGGGGTTGGTTGACATTGGGCTTAGTGGGTCAATAAGCGAGACTCAGTGAAAGTAGACTAGAGAAGACAGAGTACGAGGAGAGGACCAGATCAGGCCTGTAGACGATTTTAGGCTGGCCCGTGACATGTTGTTTCAATAGGGCCTTGGTGCAAAATGAAGAGTGAGCGGGTTAAAACATTTATATCCTTTATAATGGAGAGGATAGCCAAGAAATAGACAATGAGAAGGACACAACGAGCAAAACACTATGCAATGGGGATGATGTAAAATTCTGAGAAATCAAATATAGGCTTTCGATAGAGATGAAAGAAGTACTTAGACAAAAAAGAAAGGAGGATATTTTTGTTCTAACTTTTGCCTCTTCTTCTCCATCTCAATGACATGTCGACTTATGTAAACATGACCCATGAGTGCGTTAAAACATATGTATCCTTTATAATAGAGAGCAGACAACAAGAAGATCTTGGTACAAAAAATTTGGATAATTCCACCAAAAGTTTTGAGAAAATTGTAATCAGGATGTTTAAAAACATCATTTAAAAGGAGATTGACACTGACAAATATTGGTGGAAAGCCATCTTATAAAAAAACAAGCAGTTTGGATTGTATAAACCCAAAAAGTAGTGGGCATATGAGCCTCAACAAATGCGAAAAGCATGAGCCATCTGATTAAGAAGTTGATGCTTCAATCGACAAACGATTTTGTGCTTGAGTGTCAGGACATGATTTTCGAAAATAGATGCCATGTTGTAAGAAATGAGCATGAAGAGATGTATTTTTAAATTCACACCCACCATCACTTTGGAACATTTTAATTTTGATATTTAAAAGATTTTCCACTCATTTTCGAGATCACAGAAGGTAAGGAGAGGAAAAACCCAAATATAATGAGACAAAATAATGCACAACATAAATATAATACCGATAACCCGAGTTAGAAAGAACAAAAGATTTTCGTAAATTTGAAGCAATTAATTCCAATGATTTCTGATAATGATGCTCAACTAATTGAAAATGTAATCTATGAGATTTTGTAAGTCAACACGAGTTACAAAAATCATGAAACTTATTAGGAAAAGAACCTAAACTCCTATTTCAAAGAAGAGATAGAATCATAACTCCACAGTGTCCAAGAAGACGATGTTAGGAAGTAGCCAGGTCAAGAAGAGTAGCAAAAGCTGAAAGGGTGGAGGGCGACATGGCTAAGGGGTAGGCATAGCCAATGGATAAATGCATGCTACAAAACATTACCTGAGATTTTATCCTTGCGATAAATAGAAGAGTTGTCTAACACAATGACGCAATTGTTATCAAGACAATGTTACTTAACTGATAGTAAATTATGTTATAAAGGAGGAACATGTAAAACATTGTTCATGACACGAGACTCTGTAGTTGTAGAAACAATAAGAGACCCAATATGTTTTATTGGGAGAAGTGAACCGTTCCCAACTCGAATTCTACCAGTGCCATTGTAAAGAGATTTAGAAAGTAAGTTACCTTCATGAGGAGTCATGTGAGAACCTACTATCGAATTACGATACCAAACTAATTTGTTAGCATCGATGGCATTGTTACTAACTAATTAAGAGGCTTATAAATTAAGAGTGAGATGGAGAATAACGCTGAGGGCAGCCTACAGCTGTATGCCTTTGGGGCGAAGCAAATTTGGCAATCAACATTAGGGTGTGAACCCAAGACCCCTTTGGATGAATTATTACCTACAGTGAGAAAATTAGTATAAGAAAGAGATGAACATTGAACATTGGACCATAAAAAAATAGTATTACCATAGGCAATTCCTACAGACATACTCACATTTGAAGGCTGATAATAATCCTAATTGGAATTGCGATTACTGCCCCCTTGATTCTTGCCACCCTTCCCATTATTGTTCAATCCTTTGCCTTTATCGTTGCCACTATACCTAGTCCCATGAGAAGAATTTATCAACTGTGAAGACTTGGCTGAATAGCATCAAAAGAAGTAATAATGGGCGCCAAAGCTTGACGCTGTGAACTAAAGAGATCTTTGGACTTTAAAAACTTCAAGCGCTGCTCATAATGAATCAACATGGAGCAATGATCATCAAAAGTAACCAAATTGGTGTCGGAGGACAATGTGGTCACCATTGTTTGATACTTGTAGTCCAGGCCATTCAAAGCTAATTAAACCAAGTCAATATTAGGAATATGTGTCCGAATAGATGAAAAAGAGCCAGCAATCTGCTTAATGCCTTGCAAACAGACCTCCATACCTTCTTTGGAATCCTTAGACAAGTTAGATAACATTTGCTGGAGATCCACAGCTCGAGCAAGGCTAGCGATATTAAACCAACGGCCTAACCTCTCTCACATTTTCTTAGAATGGACCAAATCATGCATTTTATTTAAAAATTCAGGCTAAATATTACAAATAACCAAGAACGGATAAGCTGGTAAGGCATAACCAAACCAAATATATGGGATTTGGGTATTACTCCCTGATAATCAAGATAAAATAGATAAAATATCAATCTTACCATCAAAAAAACCACTCAATCGTTGAGTAACAAGAAAAGCAACAGATTCAGTACATCAGGAAAGAAAATCTTCAATTGTAACAATCGCAACAATGCAAAATTCTTGATATTTATGGAGAATATACTTCGATGAATTGGAGTCAAGTGAGACCCAGTAGACAACCATGAAGAAGCATTCGTAGGCATAACTAATGGTGAGGCAGAAAAGGCGCCTGTAAAATTGGGCAGCACTGTCACTATAGTAGTTGAGGATGCAA
>NCQV01087182.1:6784-18997 GCA_002740545.1 Lophocereus schottii
AGTTGGTCTCTTATAACTATATAAATAATAAGCCAACCAGGGTCTTACACTTCTGTGGGATCTGGTGAGAAAAGATATAACTAGCACCGAAGGCTAAGAGAGCCTTTTTAGGGACACTAGTGGCTCTTTTGGTGGTACACAAATCCTTTAAAAATCTAGCATATGGAGGCATTTACTGATTAGCATCGAGTAAAGAGATGTTGATTTTCACTTGAGAGAAGGGCTTTCTCAATTTTCTCAATATGAGCTTGATCTTTCTTTTAAAGCCTCCAGGGAAAAGGAGGTAAAGGCTTATGGACTTTCTCAACAGAAGAAGGGGAAGAAGAATCCTTAGAAGGTGTAGGATCAACTGAATTAGAGGAATCTTTCTCCTTAGGATTCTCTTTGTTAGAATGCAACTCAGTAGGTAGAGGAGTATCAGAATCATTGGGGATACCATCAGTAGCATCCCGGCTTACCAGATGAACCTGTTTTTGGAGAAGAATAAGAATTTTGAAAGAATTGGTGATGAGACATGTAGGGTTCATTAGGATTTCTCACTTGATTATCCTCACCATCCCTGACAACCTAGATTGACGGCCAAGAGCAGATGAAGAAAAACTAACTTTGAGGGAGTATAAATCGAAGGGCTGCAATGAAGTAGGAGGCAATATGGGTTTTAATTTTTAGGGATTTAGGACTTCATTCTAGTTTAATTTAGATTTTTTTAGGGCTTACTTTTGAGTTTCGTTTTAGCATTTTAGTGTTTTATATTTAGTTTTCGCGATTTTAATTTCGGTTATAGATCCATTTTTCTAGCTTTCGAATTCATGTAATTAGGTTTGGTGTTGTTATTCTGCAATTGGCTTTGGTAAATTTCAATTGTTATTTTTGATTAATTTTGATTGTCCCTTTCCCTATTTTTGATTTTTCAATTTTCTTACTTTGATCAATGCATTCTAGGCGTGATGATTTTGGCTATAGTTGCTTTGGTTAAATTCAATTTGTGCGTTCCGTTTTTATGGCCTGGATTTTACTCAATTAGGGTCCATTTTTACCAATTTCTTTGTCCTCTATTGCTCACAGTTCGAGATGAACTCGACTCTAGGTTGTTATTGCCAATTTTGGCCTTTGCTCTCCCCTATTTCTGGGTGTTTGATCTGAATAGAACTAATTTTGGTTAGTAGAGGAATACGAATAGGGCGGAGATTAGTCAAGCAAGGACGCCTTATCGTTGAATTTGCTTGCTGAGTGCTCTCTTTTCTGGGCTTTATTGTTCAATTAGTTTCTAATCATAGTGGTTTGGAGAGCTTGGGTTGAGCCCCCTGAAAAGGCAGGGATGCTCAAGCCTTCTTCTGGCCCACTGTATCGCCTTTCTAAATTGCTAATTTTAGTTCATTATGGAAACATTGGTTTAATGAAGTTGTTTTTAATGGTGATTATCAGTTGTTAAAGCCGTGAAATGCTTAATTTCTTTATTCCATTTTGACCTCATGCTCAGTTAAGCCTATAGTATTCACCTCATTTTATAAGCTAAATAATCATAAGTGTTATTTGTAGTAGATAGGTGATTTCTTAGATGCAAGTTGTAGAATACAATCATGTGAATAGTTAGTGATCATTTCAAATTAGATCCCTTTCTAATCAATAATTGTAGTTATTTATTGTTTTAATTAGTTTAGAATGATTTTGGATTAGTTTGTTTTCATAATTATGGCCTCGCATCATCCTTGCCTCTAAGGAATGACCCTCAAGTACAATAGCGAAAGCAGTATGCTTACGGTCGTTGTATTTTACTTCGAAAATCCCTTTTTTTCTCTTCTCTCTCTATTTTTTTAAAGACACGGGAACCCAAGTGGGTTTTCTAGGTTTGTACTAATTTTTTTTTTTTGGATTTTTTTGCTAATTTAGCTATTAGAGTATCTTAGGCTGATTGTTTTTCCCCAGCATGTTGACTTCTATCTAGCGGCACATTTTTATCTATGAAATAGACTTTTCAAGGACCACTCAGTTTCTGATTGGTCTGGCTTTATTGAGAAGTCTCCACCCATCGGCTAGATCATTCGTTGGCTGATTTATCGAATTGTGACCCATGGAGATCACAGCGCCTATGTGTGATGTATTGGTCTTACAGCAGGGACTTACTTCTTCCGTGGACATCTTTTAAGACAACGTGGTCTTAAATGGACCATTCTGAGGGTAGACTATATCCCTCCAGAGGGTTGAGCGAATAACATTGCTCTCGTTCACTCTTGGATGAAGTATTGGCTTACTGCCCACTCATCACCATGTTGGGGACATCTCACTCTACCAATGTTTCCAAGTTATACATATATATATATATATATATATATAGAGAGAGAGAGAGAGAGAGAGAGAGAGAGAGAGAGAGAGAGAGAGAGAGAGTGGATGACTAAGTGCGATACAGGGAAGAGGAAGATTCCTCTACAGAAGGAACACACCACGGCTTCAGAAGCTACTGTGATGGGTGACTTGTCTTAGATTAGGAAGAAAAGAGCTAAGGATCCTCCTCTTCAGAAGAGAAACCCAAGTGAACAAGGAAAAGAAATGGAATATGGATTAGCTTGGCCTCTTTAGATGAAATAAATTTTTATTTTACCATAGGTTTATTAATATTTATTAAGAAATAAAAGAGGAATGTTTGGATTATTTACTGCTGCTACTTCTTCTCTTTTTTCCTTTTCTCTTTTTTCTCTTTTCTATCTCTTTTTTTTTGGGGTAGGCATGGAACTTAGGTCGGTGTCCTGAACTTTGGGCCCAACTCGGTTTCGGGCATGTAGGGTTGCTGGGCTCACACTGGATTTCTTACAATCTGCTACTGCTTCTTTTCTTTTTAAAGTTGAAAAGAAAACAGGAAAAGTGTGATAATTAACTAGGTCAGACCAATTGGCTTCCTAAGTATCTATGTTGCGGAATAAGCCTATCGTCGTTCATTTTGTTTGGGCCTAGCATGGGCCTTACGGGGCTGGGATGTAGAAAACCTATTATAAACCCCCTTTTGGACTGCCTAGGCATAATACTTTTATAGTTTATTGAGATTTATGTGGTGGTCATATTCTTCTCTGCCCAGATTTGTTAATTTTACCGCTCCTCCAAGTAGAGTGGTTTTAATTATGAATGGGCCTATTCAATTCGGCCTAAACTTTCCTCTTAGATCCTAAATTGGGGCCTAAGTTTCTTTTACCACCATGCCTCCTTCTTGTAGGTCTCTAGGTCTCATCTTTTTATTAAAGGCTCTTAAGATTTGAGCTTGTTACAATTGAACATTATGCAAGGCTCAAAGCCTTCTTTGAGCTAACATTATCAGTTCCTCATACCGAGCCTTCGCCCATTCAAATTCTGGGATCTTACCTTCGGCTATGACCTTTATTAAAGGTGTTCCTATGTCAATGGGGAGTACCGCCCGTATTCCACATACTAAAGAATAGGGTGTTGCCATAGTCAACGACTGGATCAAAGTTCGATATCCCCAAAGGCCGAATGGTAGTTTATCTTACCAATCTTTATAATTTCAGCCATTTTCTCAATTATTCTCCATATGTTCTTATTAGTTGCTTTAATAACTCCATTTATCTGTGGTCAGTATGGGGAAGATTTATGATGTTAGATTTCATACTTTTCTAATAAGCTAGCTACTTCCTTCGTAAAGTGACTTTCCTCATCACTTGTCAATTCATATGGAAACCCATATCGACATATAATGTTGTTAATGATGAACTTTGCCATATGTTTTGAGGTGATCTCCATATAAGATGTTCCCCCACACATTTTGTGAAATAGTAAATTGCTACAAGTACAAACCTTCCAATTTTACACTCCCCACCATGGACTTCTTTCATTATCTGACAGGCCTCCTCATGACTGACACAAAGTAAGGTAATATCCATGTTAGTCTTTTTACACAACTTCCCTGTATCTTCAAACTATTGTGAACGTCATTAGGTATTGGAAGAGGTCTTGATACTAGGCATCGAGTTCAATATTACATGCTTCAACTATGTATAATGTGTAGGCTTATCTCTCCTTTCCACTACTAGTGGCATAGAATGTATGCTGCTTGGAATATTAATAATTAAGGATAGCTTGGCTAGGGCGTCAACAATTCGATTGCTTTATATAGAATATACTTAGAGAACCACTTCATTAAGAAAATTAAAGGTTCCTTCTTCTTGATCCTCTGTTGGCAAATTTGCTGAGAAATTGGATACAACCCTTTTCTTAGTTGTTGCATGTGGGATATAGTGGAAGTCTAATTCGGATAGTGCAGCTGTCCATCTAGCTAGCTTACCATTGATCATTAGTTGCTATAGTAGGTATTTCATAGGGTTCATAGGTGCTACCATATATATTGTATGAGTTAGCATGTAATGTCTAAGCTTCTTAGGTGCTCATTGTAAGATAAGGGTAGTCTTTTCCAAAGAAGAAGACTAAGTTTCATACTCGAGGAATTTCTCAATTAAATAGTAGACTGCTATTTCTTCTTCCTCAATCTTCTATGCCAACATGGCGCTAACACTGGAAAATAAGACAAGTACTCCTTAATCTTATCAAATGCTTCTTAGCACTCTTCATCCCATTGTGGCTTGACCCTTTTCATCAATTTCTTGAATATGACCCCATAATCTCATCACATGCTTCCTCGCTGATGTATTGTAGGCACCCTAAAAATCATCGTATCTCCTTTTCTGTCTTAGAAGGCGACATCTCCTCTATAGCTTTTATATCAAGGGATCAACCTTAATTCCTCTTAGACTAACCACGTATCCCAGTGACTTTCTAGAGGTGACCCTAAATATATATTTCTGTGGGTTTAGAGTGTCGACCAATGTCATACTTTCTCAATCTCATAAAGAATTTTCAAAGTGTAAGGACATGACCTGAACTTTCCTTAGATTTTATAATGATGTAATCCACACATTCCTCTGCATCCTTCTACATCAAGCCATGTAGCAAGGTAGTAGCTGTCCTCTTATATGATGCCCCAATAATTTTTTACCCGAATGACATCACGATATAGCAATAGGTTCCCTAGGGGGTGATAAAGGTAGTCTTTTTCATGCATTCCTCGGTCATTTCTATTTGATTGTATCAAATACACCCATTCATACATGATAGAAGAGAATGTTTAGTGGCATTTTCAAGCAAAACAACTATATGTGGCAAAGGGAAATCATCTTTCGGAATTGTCTTATTAAGGTCTCTAAAACCTATGTACATTCATACCCTTCCATCCTTCTTAGGGACTTGTACTATGTAGCCACCTATTGAGTGTACAGTTCAACTTTGATAAAGCCAGCATCCAACTATTTCTGGACCCATTCTTTATCTTTAACACCCACTCTGGCTTTATTTACGTAGCTTCTGCTTCACTAGTTTGACATATGGATAGAGAGGAATCTTATATTTAGCAAGATCTGAATCTACTGCTAGCATGTCTTTGTAAGACCAAGCGAACCCATTTATAAATTCCTTTAGGAATGAAATGAATTTTTCGTACTCCTCAAGAGTTAAAGATTTTCCCATTTTAACTTCTCAGGGCTCTTGTATTATCCCCAAGTTAATTATTATAGTATCCTCTATTATGAAAGTTCGATTTTCATGATTTTCCACTACTTTAATAAAATCTTTTAAGATTATTTCTTCATTTTCATCTTTATTAGAGGCAAAGGTATTAGAGGAATGAGATGAGTTATAAGCAAAAGGGTTCATCTTATTAAAATTAGAAATGAGTGCATCTAATGCAAAATTTGTAAAAACAGAAGGTTGAGTCTTGGACTCTACTCTAACCTACATAATTTTCTCTCCCAAAGTTACAGTGCAGATTTTCCCTCCCTCCTCGGCTTTTCAAGTCAGTTGAATGTAGCTCTTCGTACTAGTTTCACTGCTGAATTCAGTAGGGTTGAAACTTGGATTAACCATGGTAAGAGATAAGACAACAGTAGGATCTTCCCTCTTCCTATACTCTTACCCGAATAGCATACCAAAGATGTTGTTGTTAACTTAATTGATCTAATTTGGTGTGGATTAGTCTTTGCCATTCAAGGTGAGTGTCTGCAACTACAGTAATTAGTAATCGTTGAACACTTCTAACCCTAGACCAAGGTTCCCTTTTCTTTTGCATATTGGAGTTCAGGAAAATTGTATAAAGGTAAATTGTCTCCTTTATGTAGGAACTGAGCATGCAGTGTGTGCGAATATGGCATTATGACATAATCCTTCCATTATCCTTTCTTGGTTGTCATTTTTTGAACTTAATCTTCCCACTAGGCATCAATTACTTCTCTAAGAGTGGGTTGGTACCCTAACTCAAACTTGTAATTTTCCTATTAGGTCATGGGAAAGTTGATCCAACCTTGTGCCCTTCGGCTTATAGCCATCCCTGGTAACTATCCCTATCTCTTAAAAACGACATTAGTATTTAAGCTTAAATAAGGATTGAAGTTGAAAGAGTGGGTTGGTAACCTAGCTCGATCCTTTTCCAGTACTACCATTGTTTTAAATTACATAGTTCTTTGCTCAATCTCCAATATCAGCCCTTTGCTGGTAATGGTGGCATACAGACTATCTCTATCAATGGTAACCACTTTTCGCTTTATCAGCATTTTTACCATCTGATGTAGCCTATGGAGGACCACCTAATGTTCATGGAGACGTTGGCATCCTAAAAGCATATGCGAAGTGGCTAGAATGTCCAAAACCTAAAATTTTGCATTCCTCTCAATGGGACCCACATGAATAGAAAGATAATAGTGCCTAGAACTAATCTCTTTGAGTTATCATATGCTGGAAGATGTGTTAAAGGGTGGGGAGCTAATTTTCCTTAATTCCCAGCCTCTTTGCAGTCCTCTAAGGGCAAACATTCACAATTGACCCATTATCCACCATGGAAAGAGATAAATGTTTTTGAAGATAGGTCATAGTTAAATATAAAGCATTGTTGTGTGTTATGCTTCCTGGTGGAAGATCCTCACTGTTAAAGGTTATAGTTCCTTTTCCATTACTAATTAAGGCTGTCAATCCCTCAGGTGTGGTGTTGGGTGAGAAGTCTATCTTCTTTAGGTGTTGGATGATTAGGTCATTATAATTAGTTCTCTAATTAAGAGTTGCATGTGCTTTTATGAAGCCACCATAAGCTACTAGATGGTTAGATCGGCTTTGAGTTCTTCAACTATTTTAACATAGGGTTGTCTTCTTTAATCTCTCTATCTTCTTTTCTTTTTCTAAGGCCTACTATAGGCCATCTTTAGCTTGATATCGCCTAAGTTTTATGAGATGTTGGTCATGGCCTTTACCTTTATCCACTAGAGAGTCCACGTTCCCATCTTCTCCCTAGAATTCTTCATTGCTCTCTTGATCAACCCAAAATCCTTCTTAACTTTCATACACATCTTCCTCATCATTTTTCCATAGACCATAGACTTCTAACTACTGTGTAGGGAGGCATGCTTTAGGCTTTGGTACATCGATGCTTTGTATGTAACCTAAAGAGCCCTAATCATCCTTGTGATTATTGATGATAGTAAAGATGTTATCTTGGTCTCCAAGTGGATTTCTACTATTGTTAGGCTTTTGAGCAGTCATAGGGAAAGGCAGCTGTCCTGATTTGAACATTTGCCCTAACCTATTCTTGAAGGTCCAACAATTCTCAGTGTCAAGCCCCGAGCACACTAATACTTGTAGTATTAGGTCAGGTCGATGTTCTTCCCCTGCAATGTTACTTTCGACTCTAGTCTGATTTCAGGAGATCAATCCTTCTCTTAACTAGCAGTCCCTCAGCAGTGTATAAATAGTCCCTATGGGAGTATATGTAAGACAGAGCAACTCCCGCACTTGGGCCTACTCTCACTAGTGAGGGTCAAGCACTAAGATGGCCCAATATTGACCCTAAGTCAAGGACTAGGTCTCCTAGTTCAATATTGACATGAGGCCGTTAAAAAGGTACGATTAAGGATAGAAAAGGTGGTTGGGTTAATAGTAGCTCTAAATAAGGAATTAACCCTTTCATCCTCTCAAAACCACCTCAATAGCTCATTTTTAGTTTCTAGGAAGAACAATTTACTTCATTTATGGGTAAACTTTAACTAGGATAATGAGCTCCAATTTTTGTAAATTATACATAGAGAGAAAGTCCCGAATGTCTATTTTCTAACAAGCCTGAAATCACACTTAATCCCCAAGTACTGAGGAAGTTATGGGCTAAATACCGAGCAAACGTCGATCCAGGGTTGGAAAATGGACGGTTCTAATTATGAGCCTAATTGAGGAGGTTACGGCTGTAATTTTAAAGATTAATTAGCATGGAATGATTTGTCACACCAAAGGGAAGAGTTGAGAAGTGGTAGTAGCTCCACTGTAGGAGTAAAGCCTACTCAAGGCTCTCTAGAAGGTGGACAATGAATCCTAAAAAATACAGCTTATAGTGATTATAATTATCTTAACATCTTGATTTATTTTCCTTGGAAAGTTTGTAAGCCTCCTATTGGTGCACTGCTCCACTAATGTACACCTAATTCCCCCTTTCATTGGGTATTTATAGACCTAATTGCCTCCACAAAAAAGCAGATTTGATGAATGATGGAGCTTGAAGCTTGGTTTTCCTTAAAATCTTAAATTCTTTATCACCCTTAAGAGGGTGGTGATTTGGGTCTTTCCTTTAATCTAACCCTTAGTGCTAAGGCTTTAGAGGGTTAGAGGGTGGATTGATTTGATCTAGGCAGTGATTTAACCTTTAGATTAGATATATCCTCTTTGATTTATCGCTTGTTTACATATTTTAAGTATTAATTCATCTATATTAGAGGCTTTCTTCTAATTGGGAATTTTCTCTCTTGGTTCATCTTTAGAAAGATTGGTCTTCAACATCCATTAGGCTCATCTACGTAGATTTCACACCTATATTTGGTCACCATGCATCATTTGGTATCAGAGCACAATGATCCTATCTCTTGGTACGCATCCATTCCAACCGTCCTTGTGCTGGAATTGCTAAAAGTTTCTCCCTTTGTATGCTATTTTATCATTAGTTCTTCTGCTTTAAATCTCTTATTTAGTTCACAAAGAACCCTACTTATAGCCCAAATACAAACCGCAACCTAAACACATTCCTAAAACTCCACAAAAAGGCCAAAAATACAAAACTAGAAATTTGGCACTACCAACCCGTGCCACTTGGCCCGCCCATGTCAAAATTTTGCGGTTTGAAAATTAGACCCAGAGATTTGGCACGACCATCCTATGCTACCTGACATGAACGTGCCCAGTTCCTGCACTCTTAAATCCTGTCCCAGAAACATAGCACGACCCCCTCGTGCAACAGAGCAAGACCATGCCCCTTCCCATTTCATTGTTTTCTTGACCGTGCTCCTTTAGCACGCCTGTGCCTTCTTTGTTTTTTTCCCCTCTTCTTTCCTCCTTTTCACTTTGGTGTTAACCATGAATGGTGAGGGAAATCCTTCTCACTTCTTGAACACTCCTCTTGAGCAAGCCCATAAAATACATAGGGTGCTTGTAGAGCTTCAAGAGCAACTAAGGAAGCTCACTCAAGAGGCTGCACAAGTAAGAGAATCTACTCCACGAAACCCTTATCGATGATGCTACGATGCTCACCGATAGACATTAAATACTCTTCACCCCATATTGACTTTGAGGTTAAGGAAGGAAGACCAAGAAGATTAAGGCATCAAAGGGATTATCTTCGAGATCTCAAACTTGAGGCTCCAGAATTTGACGACAATCTTAACCTGGAGAACTATCTTGATTGGATTCAAGTGCTTGAAAGGATCTTTAAACTCAAAGATTACAATGATCATAAGGCCTTCAAGTTGGACAGTCTTAAGATGAAGGGGTATGCTTTATTATGGTATGAACATTTGAAGAAAAGTAGGGCTAGAGAATCCAAACCCAAAATGATGACTTAGTCGTCTAAGCTCAAGAAGCATATCGACAACCTTCTTCTTATAAACAAGAACTTTATCTCAAGATCACTGCTCTCAACCAAGAGAATCTAAAGATAGAAGAGTACACTAGGGAGTTTGAACAACTTCAAATAGGGGTTGGCTTGGGTGAAAAAATAGAACTGCTAGGTTTATTAAGGGATTATCTCCTAGCATTGCCAGCAATATGAAATTACAGCCTTACTTAACTTTTGATGATGTGTGTCACCTAACTATCGAAATTGAGAAGCAATGTAAGGGTAGAAGCCCCTTCACACCTCCCTAGCTAAAAGCCCCTCTACTCACATTGAAAGTGAAACCCCACTCGCTCAAGTCAAAGCTCTTGATAGGGGCCAGGGAATTACCAGTGAGCCTCCTAGGAGGTTGGAAGGAAAGAAATGTTTTAAGTGTCATTATTTTGGGCATTTTCAAGCAGATTGTCCTAATAAAAAGGCCCTTACCATCAAGGAGGCAGAAGAGATTTGAGCTACTGATAAAGAATCAAGTGAAGAAGATGATGAAAATGATGGTTCTACTTTGGTGACCCCCAATGTTGGAGAAATGTTGTTGATCAAGAGGTCCTTATATTCGATAAAGATTCCTTATGAAGATAACCAAAGGGAGCAAACCTTCAACTTAAGTTGCACCATTGGAGAGGTTTGTAATTTAAACAAAGATGGTGGAAGTTACACAAATATAGCATGCCTCTAACACACTCATTGACAAACTTCAAATTCCCACCAAGAAGCATCCTACTCCATATGCTCTTCAATGGTTAGGACCAAGCAATAAGGTAATTGCTTCAAGGTAAACTATTATTTCATTGTCGATTGGTCCCTACTGTGTTGAGGTACTATGTGATATCCTTCCTATGAATGCATGTCATTTGTTATTTGAAAGACCATGGATGTATGACAACCATGTGACTTATGATGGGTATCCTAATATTTATTCACTCAAGCACAATGATAAAAGCCTCACATCGGCCTCTTTACCTCCGCCCAAACCTCACAAAGCTAAACTAAGGAAGCGAAGTGAGAAAAGCCCCCATATGAGTGAAACACAAGAAGAGTGTACCACTAGTAAGAGTAAGCCTTGAATTACCTTACTAATGGTAAAGCCAAACCCAAATGAGGGAGGGAAACCCTTCCCCCTTATAACCTGCCAAGAGCTTGAGGATGAAAATCTAAAAGCATCTATCCCTAAGGTCCCATTACCCATCAAAATGGTGTTGGGAGAAGACCCTTACGCAAGTGATCAAGCCACTAGCTACACCTCTCATGAGCATGATGATTTTCAGATAACATATGATGAGTATGTAGAGATATTCAATGCTTTGATGTTCACCTAAAGATCTTGAATAGTGCCTACCCATTCAAGAGGAGAGGAGTACTTAGTACTTTAAATGTTATCAAACCTAAGAATGGAGAGCGGCATGTAAGGTTGATGACAAAGAACTTTAATTCCAAGGATTTGAGGGTAAATCTTCCTTAAGGAGGTTCATGCAGAGCAACTCCCAAACTTGGGCGTACTTCCATAAATGAGGGTTATGAACTAACTTAGCTCAATATTGACCTTAGGCCAAGGATTAGTCCCCCTTTATCAATATTGACTTGGGGCTCTTAAAACGGTCCAATTAATGATATGAAAAGTGCTTGGGCTAATAGTAGCCCTAAATAAGGAGTTAACCCCTTAATCCTCCTAAAATTACCTTACTAGCTCATTTTTAGTTTCTAGGTGGAGTACTTTTGCTTTATTTCTAGCCCAACTTTAACACAACACATGAGCTCCAACTTTTCTAATTTATATATGGATGGAATGCTCGGAATGTTTATTTTCTAATAAGTCTTGAATTGCACTCAAACTCCAAGTATTGAGGAAGTTATGGGCTAAATACTGAGCAACGGTCGGTCCGGGACTAGAAATGCAAAGCTCTAATTATGGGCTTAATTCAGGAGGTTACTACTATAATTTTGGAGATTAATCAACATGGATGATTCTCCACATACAAGGAAAGAGTCAATAAGTGGTAGCTCCTCTATTAGTGGAGTAGAGCCTACTCAAGGCTCTCTAGAAGTTGGAGGATGAATCATAATCAGAAGGGTCAGGACAACCCCAATCTTCCTCCATCCTCATTTTAGGAGAAAGAGGAAGTATATTAAGTAGGACAGAATTGGCGAAACCATTTTATCTTCCATAAAACAAAATGTAGCGTAACACCCCTACTTCAAATGTTATCCGCCCCCCTTTTACATCAATAGTGCAACCTGAAGTAGCCAAA
>NCQV01087197.1:4714-17343 GCA_002740545.1 Lophocereus schottii
TTTGAAATGTGGTCGGCCCAACTCATTTACCACAAATTCATTTTACTACATGGGAATGTACGTGCTAAGTTTCGACTCATCATTCGCAGGTTTTCCTACTTTTTTTGTTTTAAGTATGGGGAGAAGCGAATAGTCATCCTCCTGAGAAATCAGAAAGCAGCAAAACAAAAGACATTTACTGGTCGCTGGCCAGTTAGTGCTCACAGTGATAATAGGTTAGTAATCTGAAGGTCGTGTGTTGTTATTCTCTTGAAATTTGAGGATAAGAATACTTAATATTAGTACATCAAGTTATTACATGAAGGACAAATAGTATGAGGAGACAAATATTTATTTTGGGTGATTTCAAAAGTTTAGGAAATTAGATAGCCTTATTCCATCTCGGAACGGTAGTAACGTCTCCCTTCAAAACAAAAGTCTTCCATTGCAACTTAATAAATTCGTGGTTAAGCTAAGGTAATCAGTATTAGTCTTTGGGGGTGTTACAGTTATGGTATCAGAGCCAAATTTAGCATCACTGTGAGCTATAGAGAAGCCTGTGAGGTAGGCTAGATCAGTAAGATGAATATGTGACCAGGGGTTCATATGTACAAGTGCATCATGGGAATGCTTTAGAAAACATTTACCTAGTCTGAATTTTTGAATAATGAGATCAATGGTATAGTTAAATCATTCGTTAGGTGTTCCCTTGCTATTAAGGTAGATTTAGTCAACTTCTTGGTGACATGTATATTCCAGAGAAGTATACTAAACTCATAACAAAATCTTGTGGAACTTTAGGTTGCTCGTTTGAGTCACCAGGAGACTTTCAACCTAAAGAATTGGTCTTATTATGTTGTGATGAGTACATAGCATTTGGGTATCATGAGGTTTCCATTATTGCAAGAAGGTAAGGTCTGTAAATGCTTATATGATCTAATGTAGTACTGGATTATATTACATGTGAGATGGGAGGAATGTACCTTGCAGCAATATTCATAAGTTAGATTATTATGAAACATCCATCGCAAAGTTATAGAGATGAGAGTGTTGAGGGCCTATCACAGTGTCATTGATGCTTTACTATAGTCATTGAGTATGAGGAGTCCTTAGTATGAGGAGTCCTGTTGGGCGATTCAATCTTGTTGGGCAATTCAATAGCCTACGTGGTGCAAATTGATCTTATATTGGTGATATGGGTCAAGATAAGATGTCATACCAAGAAAGCGTTGTTGTTAAGGTGACTATGAAGTATATGAACCTATGGGCCTATCGATTACTGGGTGCGTATGAGTCATTATTCTTTAGACGTATGTTTGGCAGTAACAAAGGTAGTCAGTAATAAATGTATAGGGGATATTTATACTTGGAATGTTAGGGGACATTTTGAAATTCAAGTTGTTGACCTAGATCATGGAAGTACGTATGCCTCAATTTGGACAATCAACATCGGGGATGTGTGGGAGAGCACTCTATAGTGCGGTTGGGTCGATGATGATTACACCTGTTAATCAAAATTTACAGGTACTTGGAGATTACCATGAAGGGGTTTTAGGTGGCATATCTCAGAAGACACTTGAAAGCAAACAATGTTTAAGGTTCTTCATGATCACGCACGTTTAGGATGTGATGAGGGATGTAGATCGTTTTAAATAAGATTTCGTGATTTTTGACATTGGTAGGGAGCCTCAAGATGCTAATGCTGATTTACATAAGTTAAAGAGTGATTTTGGTAAATGATTATGTGAAGAAACGATTGCAAATACATGGTCGGTGAGCTATCAACAGACCCGAAAAAAGGGTTATTTGGGGAGAAAATTGGTATCAATTGGTGCATGAAAAATTCATGACTGGTTTAGTAATAGCTTGAGGAGTTAGCATCCAATAGTTTCTGGAATTATGCAATTTTGAGGTTTTAGGAACCTTACTATGTGAATCATGCTCCATGTCCTCAATAAAAACTTCTGTGGATATCACGATCTTTTATATTGGATTTTACGTCTTCTTTGGAGACCAGGAATGAAATATATGAATTTTCTAATGCAGACCATCCAGCAGCAACATTTGGAAATATCTTCAGAAATTGTTATGGTATTGTAAGGAAATTACGACGTATAGTGAGGTAGACAAATTTGATTATGTACAGAAGCTTACTTGGGTTGACAACTGAAGTTCAATAAGTATTAAAAGATTCTAAGGAGATGGTATCAATAATTTCTCTTATCATGAGTTAGGTCATGCGTGTTGAAGGGCTCAACAATACTCATTAGATGGAGTCAAATGTTTTCAGGGGGGAGATTGTGCCTTATGAAGTATCAGGTAATTCGATAAGTAAGCTTTTGGAATTAACAAGGATCAGGAAAAGACGATCGTCTACAAATGCGAAACCATAGCGAAGAGGCTTGAGACTATACCAAATATATCAATGGGTTTGATCATTGGTTGTGGAAGCATAATCTTTGGACCTCATTGCCAGAAGAAAATAGGATTTTGGAAAACAAGTAATCATTAGAGAAGTAGACTCAGTGCAATTATTGTTAGGATTGAACGTTGGGGACTGTCAACGCATTACCGAATATGTTGGTAGGAAATTGATAAGATAAGATAAGCATGCATATATTCGTCGGTTGTTTGGACCTTATGAAAATACTACAAGTGAAAATTGAGATGTCAAATTTCAAAAGAGCATTTGCATAACTAACACACCTTCAGGTACAACAACAAAAGAATTAAGGGGCATTAGAACTCATGAGATATTTGGGTATCAATCAAAACCCCGACAACTTTCCCTAGATCCTTCCAAGTCCTCAAAACCCTGTCGGCAGGAATTTCAGTATTGATCCAAATGAGAGTCCATTGATCTTTGCACACTTGATAATAGGCCCCCTTATGATGCAATAACATACTTTAATTTGTAATTCCTTGTCATAAAGGTTTACAAACTATACAATTGTTGCAGTAATACTTTCTTACCCATCCTTTCCTCCATTGAATTTTCTCAAGATTTTAAAGTCTACAAGGGAATCCCTATTATTATGATAGGTCACGTCTCTTTCATACCTCCACTGATTACCTCTACTCAGCTCATTTACCATATTTACCAGGGCCACTAATTCAATGATAACGTGATCTTTTATTTCCCCTTAACATCCAAACATTACATAGACAACTACTATCCTCCCATTCTAGTTTTGGATTCATGCACAAAGCTTTGGGTCCTAACTCCTATGAGATCAATGATTAGAACTATTTCATTCTTATTGCCCTGCATATCTAAATTGTTTACACTTATTGCTTATTTACTCCATCTATATCACGGTCATGATTTCATTATCCATCGTTTTCCAAATATGTCATTTGCTCCTTTCATTAAAAATCTTACATTGACAATGTCCCCAAATACATTTAGCCATCGATCCACTTCATTCATAATCATCTTGATTTATGAACTGGCCTTTCTTCCTTGCTATCTTACTTCCTGTCAACCCCGAGCATCTACTTCAAAGATACAAACCTTTACTAACTAATTTTTTCTTTGCACTGATGTCATTATTTTGATCCTCTCTTATATTTGGTATATTTGCTTCATATCCTTAACCGTTGCCTCCATCAACGATATCTAGTCTCTCTTTAAATTGGTCTCCCTTTAATCTCATATTTCTAGAAGATCGTGGCCTTGCAAGGGTGTTCATACCTATGTCTGGCATTATCTGCATGTCCTTGAGACTAGTTGTTAACTTGATTATGTCAACGCTTGAAAACTCCCTTCCCCTTCATAATAAGCTTGGCAAAACCTATTTAATTGTTGCAACAATCCTTCATTTCATGTTCTTTCCCTCATTGAATTTCCTTTAATTACTACCTCAGTTCAGCTTACTTATCACAACCATTATTTCAATACCAGTGTGATTTTTCCCAACCCCTTGCATCCACTCACTACATAGATTGCCATTTTACTGCTGACTTGGTCTTGGATCTCTGCACGAGGTTTTGGTTCTTATGTGACCAATGATTGAAACTATCTTATTCTTATTGCCTGCCATCCTTAAAGTGTCTATGCTTATAGCTATCTTCACTCCATCTACCTCACAGTAATAGTTGAATTACTTATCATTCTGAAATCTGTCATTTGTTCGTTTCATTAAAATCCCAATGAACCCATTTCTCCCCTAGTCATTTCAACTAATGTACTGGACTCGTCTCCTTGCCACTATACCCCGTTTTCAAAACCCTAAGCATTTGCTCCGAAGATTTTGGGCGGCATACTAAATTTTGCTGACTCATTTGTCCTTTGCATTAATGCTATTACTTCTATCATTTTCTGTAACCGATTAATTTGTCTTTATGTCAATACGGTCAATTTTATCATTCCTTATGATTGGTTGAATTGACCCATCTCTAGACTTTGCCTTCTTCAACACTACTTGATCATTCTTTTAAGTTCACACTTTTAAAGAGTACTGGTTTCTTTTAGAATGATTTCTTTTAGCATCATCCACCATGTCATTGAAGCTTCTGGTTAAATATTGAATCCATTCTTGCTCAATTTCAACTGGTTGAACCATTCTAATACATCTGACTTTCATCTTCCTTTTTCTTCATTTCGTTGAAAAGCATATTTATATTTATGTATATGCAAATATTATAGCCCCATCCTGTTATAGCCCCATCAATTTCATTCCTTTTAAATTCCATTCCTCAATATTTTGACACGACTTTTCTCGATGCAATCTTGTTATCTTACCTAAATTTGTTTCACAGTGTTTACTTTATACCCTAATCATTCAAAATCCAAATTCTTCGAGTGATTTGATCATGCTAGTGGTTGCTAGATGGGTGTCTTGTTGAAAATCCATGACTATTACCTCATTTGCAACTCAACGGTTGAAGCTGAATGTAACCGAATCATCTTTCTCGTTATCCTAGCAATACCTCACCGTCTATTCTTGGATTCTTGAAAATTCATGGCCATCTATATTTCAGTCATTCTATAATAATCCCTTATTGATTATTTTGACTTCACTATTTATTTCTTTCATAGGCAATGACTCACATCACCACCATTCCCATCACTCTCATTCATGGATATGCACTGCATATTAATTTGACCTTTTTCACAAGAGCTTGCACAAGCTAAGTCTGATGCACAAACCCCCCACTTCCCATATATTATCTAAAACTGCACCCCAAGTGAGTCATTAAATTCAATAGAAACTATTAGGCCTATTAAGTTTGATATTTCTTGATTCCCAACCGATGCAACTCTCACAAGTAAGCTCCCAAATTGTAAAACTCCATGAAAGTCCATGAATATTCATTTCCCCCTTCAATGACTTTGATGAGTGCATGGTCATACTCACTCAATCTTTATTATTACTCTTTATACAATTCCTCAAAATAATTCCAAAAATTTCCAACCTCAAAATGCTCCATTGAACTCTATGAGGTCTTCCAGGAAATTCAAAAAAATAACAATACGGACCATCTACAGTCAAAAAAAATTCAGAAGTTTCCTCCAAGGGTGCACTGCACAGAATGACGACTTGATTTATATTCAAGCAAGTCAGTTCATGGGCACATAGAGAATATTCTCACATCCCATAGCCCAAAAATCATGTTCCAGATCCATATCATGTCAACATAATGCAGCCAATTTTCCGTACTTAATTGCGGTACGGTAAGAGCTCCTTTCAAACTGCGAGTTTCGAGGACGAAACTTATTTTAAGGGGGGGAGGCTGTAACGGCCCGACCCTAATATTTATATTAATTATATTAAAGTATCTTAATTATAAATTAATCAAGTTGGGCCCTGCATTTTAATCTAGCATTTTTTCATTTCAATTCAGCATTTTCTTTATATATATTTGTACCATTGCAGGTTAATTCGGCAGAATGACCTCGAAAATAAATTTTTGGTTACTCTTAAAATAATTCATTAAAATTACAAAGGAATAGTTGGACGTCTGCTAATGTAAAAATGTAGCGTAAAATTTTACATCTAAAGCACAAAAAAAAAGAGTTAAAGTCGGTCAAAGTCGGTCAAACCGACCAAAAAAAATCTAAGATTTTTTTCCCATTTTGCCCCTTATATATAGATGATGGGGGGGATTCATGCCACTCACGCACACACTCACGGCTGAGGGAGGGGGAAGAGAGGAGAGAGAAAGAAGAAGAAAGGAGAGAGAAAGGAAGGAGGAGAAGGAGAAGGACGAGGAAGGAAGGGAAGGAGAAGGAGGAGGAAGAAGAGATTAAGGTTTTGGAGTTTTGGAGCAAGCTCAAGATGAGTAATTTTTGGTTCCTCGACCTAAAAGTTTGCATTTGATATTTTATGATTTAGTATATCAGAATACTAATGTCAATCGGTAGAAGTCAATCGTATAATTTCATGTTAATTATAATGTTTAACTGATTGAAATATCGTGAGCTGTTAATTATGATGTGAATTCATTCACTATGGTTTCGAAGTTATGAATTTGAGGGAAAATTTGCCTGATGAATTAATGCTAAAGTTCGGTTAATGTTTTAATTATTGTTAGCTATTGGATTGGACAACATTGTGGCAATTTTTCTGATAAACATACATATTATTGGAAGATTTGTTAAAAGTTGTGAAATTTGGAGGTACACCTTGTAAGGTATGAATTCCAAGCGTGTATTTTCCGATTTATGGACTTTGATTAAAATATTATGTTTGAAGAAATATGATTATATAAGTTCATTACATTAAGTCTTTGGGAGAAAAACTTATGTCCTGGCCAAGGCTGTTACAGAACATTCTAGAGTTATGGTCATAGTAGTGACTGTTGTTATGTTATTTATTACCTTGGCATAGCAATGTCAGGAACCAGTAATAACACTAAAAACATTAATAATTATTCGAGCATTAATGATAATTAAAATTATGCAATGACAAAAAGGAAATATATAAACATTAATAACAATGACCCATAATGGTAATAAAGTAAATGTTTGCAGTATAAAAGACAGAGATTTAAATTACCTATTAGACCAAGATATTCAAGGACATGGATGAAAGCAAAACAAAGTAAAGTCAAATCAATAACTTTTTACATGCTAATTATTAGCACATAACTCGAGGGATTCAAATTATCTATCAAACTAAGAAATCCCAACAACTTTCATAACCTTCCACTAATTAAAAGAGAATTGCTTATGTAAAGCAGAAATTAGGCCACATCTGCCGCTTCAAGCTGCCAATGCACATTTTTCAATGCACGTTTTCATTACAAAGGAGAGAGAATCTCAAAGATCAGGTACGTATATTGCCTATGTTTTTCAAAGACTCACAGTGTTCTCAGCAATGAAAAATTAACACAAGATTCATTTAATGGACCAATTTCTCAATGTTTTGTCGCATAAACAAGTGGCCCCGCTAATTATCATCATGGCTCATGCCCATCAATTATCAAGGCTTATACCGACCAATATACCCGCGCGCGGCGTCAACTCAGGTTTCTCGATCGGCGTGGGGGGTGAGCACCTAAAGTATGATCGTTTCAAGATGAACATCGACCAAGAGATCCACTTTCAGATAAGAAGCAGCAAATCAATTTTTGCTTATCCATTATTTCTCTCCTATTTGCAAAGCAAAATATTTTGAAATGTGGCCGGCCCAACTCATTTGCCACAAACTCATTTTACTGCATGGGAATGTACGTGCTGAGCTTCGGCTCATCATTCGCATGTTTTCATGCTTTTTTTGTCTTAGGTGTGGGGAGAAGCGAATAGTCATCCTCTTCAGAAATCAGAAAGCAGCAAAACAAAAGATATTTACTGGTCGCTGGCCAGTCAGTGCTCACAGTAATAATAGGTTAGTAATCTGAAGGTCGTGTGTTGCTATTCTCTTGAAATTTGAGGATAAGAATACTTAACATTAGTACACCAAGTTATTACATGAAGGACAAACAGTATGAGGAGACAAATATTTATTTTGGGTGATTTCAAAAGTTTAGGAAATCAGATAGTCTTGTTCCATCTCGGAATGACGGTAACGCCTCCCTTCAAAACAAAAATCTGCCGTTGCAACTTAATAAATTCGTGGTTAAGCTAAGGTAATCAGCATTAGTCTTTGGGGGCGTTACAATCTGTTTGATCTTGATCAAAATTTTTTTTGAGGTATTTAATTAAATCGCTTTTTGTACTAGTTTTTGTACGTAAAAATATAATTGACAAAAACTCTTTGAATGAATTTTTGGCAAGAGCTTTTTATTATTTAATATCAAAATTATCACATTGTCTATTCCTTTTTGTCAAAATTACATTCAATGATATCAAAAATTAAACCCCTACTTTTTTGCTAATATGATACTCGTTCATTGATTTTGCTTGCTCTAACTTCTTTTTCTTCCCCACTCCCCTCCTCTTTCATACTCAACAACTCACAAAAGGAGGTCATTCATGAGGATTTGTATCCAAGAAGTTGATAATATTAATTTAAATATTTTCTTTATTTAATAAATAATGTAGGTTAGTTAGTCTTTTGAGATGTACATTGTTCTTAATATTATTATGTCATATAAATTTCAATTACTACTAGAATGAAAATTAAGTTAACATTAAACAAAAGTATTGCGATAATAAATATCAAATTAGGGTGAAGATATAAATGTAATCCTATATATTTCATAAGTCACAATTTATGATTCATAATTCATATTGGAAAAAAAAATAAATAAGCAATAAAAATAATTGTATTGTTGAAAAATAATGAAATTATGTTATGGGCATAGGTAAAATTTTACCAAGTAGCCTTTTTAGAAACAGCTAATTTTACCAAATATTTCTTTAGAAACAGTTGATATAATTAGTTAAGTCAAACAATTGATATAATCAACTACCAACTAATGCAATCAGCTAACAGCTAATTGCTAAACAGAGCCTTACACTTGACACTTGCCAGCAAGCTGCTTAACAATTTTTAAAAATTCTCTCTGTCTCCAACAATGATATTTAAATTTTTTGGAGTAAACATAAATATAGGTGAATTTAAATTGAGATATCGATCTGTTATAACTTTATCAACTAAATTGCTTAACACCACCATAAAAATGATGACGCCAGGAAGTAAAGAGTTGAAAAAAAGCATGTTTTCATCTCAAGAAAGTAGTTTTAATATCATCGTTACAAATAAAAACCAAGATTACCATTGCCCACTTTTATAATTTTATTGGGGAAGAATCTAGTAATATTCTAGAGGCAAGATATTAATGCATAGAATTCTAGAAAAAATAGTATATATCTAGATTTTTGGATAAGGTGTTCTAAATTTTTAAAAAAGACATATAAGACACTTGCACAAATTATTCTGGGTCCTTGGAGGATCTAAAATATTATTTCATCTTTTTAAAATGTTAGAAAATATCTACGATATGCAATTATAAATCTCTACGACATTTTGAAGAAGTGAAATTAGTACATACGAGTGGGCACCAGGTCCCCTGATGTAGCTATCCACAAAAAGAGCGTCAGCGTGTAAGAGAGTAAGCTATCCCACAGAAAAGTTTGTCTCCAAGTCTTTCCTATTCTTTATGTATCTTTTAAAGTTTTACAATAGAAGTATTGTTTCAAGTGTACCACTTGACTTCCTATTTTTCAAACATCATTTGTACTCAGTATATGATTAATTAATTTATTATGGGCGACTATATATATGTATTAGTAAGTAATAACCAGAATTATTCGACCAAGCGAAGAAATAAATTGGTAAAATTGGCCCAGGAGCTTAAGTGGAGACTCGCTTTTTATACTTGTGAACTTGCGAGCCTACATTGTTCGAACGTCCAAGGAAGCTGGCATTTGTATTGCTTATACTATGGGATAAATATATGCGAACCTTACACCCTTGTCGTGGTTGCATAAGCTAACTAGTAGCATATTTACATCGACACTAGACATGTATAGTACTGGTATTTCATGTTACCGTTAGAGTTAAAATTCCGACTCGTAGATTGAGGAGCAACACGTACGTTTAGACATCTAGAGTTGTAGGGTCAACTCATAGATTATACGGTTAGTGAATCGTGCGTGATCGACCGACCTAATAAAAGAAAAAGGTTTAGAATCCCATCAGCGAGAGATGTCCATGGGTAGAGGACTAGGCCTAACCGAACCTCTATAAGTAGTGTGTTTTGTCCACAATTACTTTTTCGCAATTCTTTTTCGATTAATTTGTAACTTGATCATCACCTATTCACCATCCTCTAGGGTAATTTAACTAGGCAAATCGAGCCAATAATTGGTATCAAAGGCAGCACTATTTTTTCAAGACTTTAACATTTAACAGTTCGATTACTTGGTTAGTTATGATTTTAACTCTGAATGCCCTCCACTTTTTAAAGGTGATAGTTTTTTTTTGGTACCAGGAAACAGTGAGACTTTATATTAAGAACAAGGGTCTCGTTCTTTGGGAGATCATGGTCAAAGATCCTAAAAAATCGGAAGATGAATATACTGAAGATGATTACAAGCGGATATCCAAAAACTTTAAAGTTATACACATTTTATATTGTGCTTTTACTATTGATATTTATGAGTTTATCTCATATTGTGGTAGTGCTAAGAAAATTTGGGAGAATCTTTATTATTTGTATGGTACTAATCAAAATGTGGTGTTAAAAAAATTTGTGGGACATGATGAAAGGATCATGGATGAAAATATTAAGCAAGTTGAGGATCAACTACATGAAGAGCAGGAATATGAAAGTGGTGATCTAATTCAAGGCCTTATACATAATGATGTCAAGCATACCTGAATTAAGGAGTTGCTTGAAAATAGTGAGGAAAATAAAGATTCTTTTTATTTATCTATTCTCTAAAGTGGTAAGTGTGAGGTAAAATCCATGTTACAATTTTAAAATAATAGTTTATCTCCAAGTTGTCATATTTTTTATGATTTAAATACAACACTAAATTTTTAACTTTCAAAAATTCTTGATTGCGGTGTTAAATCAAGAAAATATATCAAGATTGAGGAAAAGAAAATTTTTAACTTATTGACTCTTCTTACTTCTAACAATTTTGAATTCAAGAAGAAAAAGATATCAAGATTTGGTTGAAGCACTTCATTTTTGAATTGTGGAAAGCTATTAACTCCTCATTTAGGTACGAATAATTAATGAATTTTCAATAGTATGTAATTCTCCTGAAAATTCAAGCAGACAAGAAAAAATTGGACCTTCGTAATGGTATATGGTAAGTTATGGTTTGTCAAAAGTAAAAATAAGGTAAGTTTCACTTATTTTGTCATCATTCAGATTTTAAGGTCCTGAAATACAGTCCAAAACCTTGAAAATTATGTAGAACCTAGAATGTTGCTGTCTGTAAATGACTAAAATTTGAAGGCTTGAATTTTTATGTCAACATCTTAAATAGTGGTAATATTTGGATTCTTGCTAAATATAAGATGATGTTACTTTGCATGATTTACTTCCTATTTGTGGCATTTTAATTTCAAGAAATTTTGAAGTTTGTTTTACTTAACTATCTTTGGAATGTGACCATGATTAATATTTCATCATATTCAATGCTATTATGACATATGATTATTTTTATGCTTAGATAATACCTTGTATGTGATCTTTTTTGCGTTCATAACTGTTATGATCTCTAACATTTAGATACATGATATTGCTTATTTTTATAAGGGAAAAATTTTATAACCTTGATTTTTTCCTGAATGGGAAGAATTGTTGTATTAATGCTGTTACATGTTGATCCCCTGTAATGCTTATGTGAATATCAAATTAATGCTTGCATGTTAGGATATATTAATTGTTCAAAATATTAGTGTTTAATCCCTTATGAGTGCCATAGATTGAGAGAGAACATTTTTATATATCATTGATTTGTTAAGGGAAACATCTATGTGTTAGCGATAATTTTTATACGCTTTGATTTTTCTTTCTCCTTCGTGTGTTACCTTTTTGATGAAATACAAAAAGGGGAGAAGTATTTGGAAAGCCTTCGTGGTGTATCATTCAAAATTATATTGATGTGCTATTTCTATTGGGTTTTTGTCTTTTATCAAATAGGGGGAGATGAAAATTTTGTAACTTCAGCAAGCAATTTCTTCCAACAATTAATTTTATTTTTGGCTGATTAGGGATATTCTAGGAATTTTTTCAATTGCCTTCCATAATTTAAATAAGAATTAAGAACCAAATCAATCCTTAATCCTACAATCTTATTGGGAAAATATCAAGATAAATCAAATTCTTATTAAGCAAATATCCCCATAACATGGCATATCTTATCTCATAATATATATCATATTCAAATTTGAATCACAAAATATAATATAATCAAAATCGCATATTCAAATTTGAATATTAAACTATAAAAATATTACGACACATAATATAAAATTAATCATGTCAATATCTACTTATAATCATAACATATTTAAACAATAGAAATATATGTATGTATGTATGTATGTATGTATATATACACATATATATATATATGTGTGTGTATTTCTGTATGTATGTATGTATATATAAACACACACACATACACACACCCACCCCAATAGACCAACACATTTTTTTCTTTAATGAAAACATCTTAATAAAATATATTGTAAGCTTAAGGAAACTAATTCTTTGTGTGTGTATGTGTATGTGAATAT
>NCQV01087203.1:17918-28231 GCA_002740545.1 Lophocereus schottii
ACATGATTTTCGTCAGATTTTTAAGTAATTAAAGAAATGCCTATTGAAGATGAATTCATTAAATGCGCATTTAGGGTCTGCTCTAGAATGTCCTTGGGTTTCATCATTCACCAAAGAGGGATTGAGATCGACCAATCTAAGATCAGAGCAATCTAAGAGATGCCTTAGCCTAAGAATCTTAACGAGCTTCGTGGACTTCATGTTAACTTTGTATATATCCAATGGTTTACCTAAAATCATACTGGACGTTGGAATCCCTTACGCCTCCTCATGAAGGAGAGTGCTCCATTTGAGTGGGAATAGTTATATTGTACGACTTTCAAGAAGATAACGTATTTGCCTAGTTTCCTACATTTGGGGCACTAATTCCTAGCAAAGCTCTCGTACTCTATATTACAGCTCAAGAGAAATCCCATGGAGCATTATAAGTATAGGAGAATGACAAGGGAAAAGAAATTGCTCTGCACTATTTAAGTCATACATTGGTTAGCACTGAATCAAAGCGCTCTCCCGTCGAAGAGATCTACTTGTTGCTTATCTTTGTGATTTAGGAAATAAGACATTACCTGTAAAGCTTATACACTATAGATGGTATCTAAAACCATTCACATCAAGTAAATCTTATCAAAGCCAATCCTAAAAAGGTGACTTACAAAGTGGGTGTGATCTCAAAGTAACACGACCTTGTCTATGTATCACAAAACATCATTGAGGGGCAGGTACTGCATATTTCTTAGCAAATAATCTAACTTCTAATGATTAGTAGATAAATGATGATTTGCCAGTGGAGTATGTGTTCTTCATTGGTGTCCTTCTTACCACTGTCGCAAGCACACTATTGTCTTAGTATAGATAAAATATCGTCCTCAGGGAGCAAAGTAATTTATCAAGTCCTTTATATCAGAAAATGCTAAGCAAAAACTTAATCGGGGATTTGGTTTAACAAATTCTGATTAACTAATTCTAAATTCAATCAAAAAGAAATGCCTAGGGATTTACGTAGTTAAGAAGGGTGATTGGATCAAAATGATTAACATGTGCTTTTCTCTAATCCGATAATTTCCTGGGATCGTAATCTATCAAGAATTTAGTCTACTCTTTCGAAGTCAACCAAATTACCTAAACTAAGCAAAAGTGGTTCTTTTAAACTAATTTGTCTTAATCCAGGTTTAATATTTTTGATTACTCTCCAGCCCTCTCAAGATGCAAATCTCCCTTTCAAGTCATCGCGATATTGGGTCATACCAAGCAGCCTAAAAATTGAATTTTACCTTTCAGTTCTTCACACAATTGTTTCAAGTGTGCAAGCAAAATTTGGCCAAAAATTCACTCACAACATGATAATCACTTGATAAAATAAAATCAAACCGATCATGAAACAAAAGGACAATTATTAATTAAAATACGATCCAACTACAGCTCCATAAACTAACAAATCCCTAGATAAGATAAACTACTCACTCATGATTAAAAATTAAATAACTAACCAATTAAATTAGTGAAATCCGAGAGGGAAGAGCTTGACGAAGATGGTATTTGACAAAGTCTTGAAGCTGCCAATGAAATTGAACTCCACACTCAAGATTTCTCACTTGCACAAAAAGCAAACTAAAAGTCCTGTTTAAAAAGAGTAAAATTTGGGAAAGAAATGAACTAATCTATGCTATGCTCTCCTTGTTTAGTTGCTGAGGGATGGATTTATAAAGAAGAGTATGAAGATTTTCAGCCACACAGCTAAACGGAAAGTGAAGAGGGTACAGTTACACAGCTCACCATGATTGGATCGTGGTCTTCATGAGAACCAAATTTTTGCTCTTATCTTGCTCGTTGGGCATAACTCCTCATGGCCATCCGTGGGAGGGGTCAAAATACAAATGACTGTCAAATGCACGGTTAAAATGGTCCAAATTCCTGAAAAATGCATGAAACAACCATACCCAAGCATAAATCATGAATATGAGTATCGATCGCAACTTAAAGCACATAATTCTCCTAAAAATGTAGCAAAATGACCCTAAAATGATATATAGACATTAATTAAACTCCCCCATGCTTGAACTGTTGTTTGTTCCTAAGGAACGCTAAAACCAAAAAAAATACAAAATCTCCCCAAGATAGACATAGGTAACATTCTAAAGCACAGCTGATCCAAAGTTTTCCCAAAAAGATGTAAAAATCATTTAGCAAACACACTAGGGAATGAAATTTTCAAAAACCAATTAATATACCATAGTGTCAAATTTGAATCAAACCCCCCAAATCATCAAATACAATCATTTAACATAAGAAACAAATAGAACTAGCAGTACCGATAAAACCTCACTATAGCTATGTGGCAATTATCACTCATGAGTTTGAATATACATAAAGGTTCCCTTAATTCTCAATCCATAAACTCAAATGTACCATATGCTTGCTAAGATTCTTAAATTCTCCGTCACTGAAATGCAAACATAGTAGGCAATCATGAGGACCTTCATAAGGTTGTAATGGGGCCATGCGTAAAGGTAGGAGGGGAGCAAATATTTTGGAAATATGGAGCTAGAATCCATAGACTAAGAGCTAAACATTTCCAATGCATCATATAACATCCTCCCTAAACCAATACAATTCATCAACAAAATGCATCCCCATTCAGAAGGACAAAGAGTTGATAATCATACAAATTTATAATCCCAACAAGGCTAACACTCTCTGTATTATTCTCTTTTTTGTTGTTTTGTTTTGTTTTGTTTTGTTTTGTTTTGTTTTTTTTTCAAAAGTGTTAGCCAAGGGAAATTCATGCAAAACTTTGAATCTCAACTCTTCTCTAAACTTTGTAGAAAAAGACAAGAGATTTATGAAGATAACACTTCCCTTCACCAAGCAACCAAATTCCACTAAACTATCTCAATACACCTTACTAGTTCTCAATCAAACTTGATGCAAAAGACTGAAATGTTCCTCTAGTCTTGGCTTAAGGGTGAGATAATCATTTGGCCGTAGGCTATAGTAAGAGGTTCAAATCAAGAAATGCAGACATAAGCTTAACGGGGCTAGTAAGAGATATAATATGCAACAAATGTGGCTATTTAGCTGTTGGCATTAACAAGTAAAAGAATGCCTCAATCATATTGTCTAAATGCATATGCGAAATGTGATGTTGAATGAGAATCAAAGCAAGTTCTAGAGAAACGACGTCAAGGAAGAGTCACATATGAAAGAAACATAAGACTAAATTGATAAATAGTCTGTAAAAGCTCAAAGCATCACGGGACATCTACTAAGATCATAACTAGCTCATTAACAAACACATGACAAAATTTATGTAAAGAGACGTGGGGGAATCAATTTGCACTCAACATGTGGTCAAAACATGAAGGTTATTTTGCAACCTCATTCTCAAACATTTTTATGCACATTGGGCGAATCAAAGATCAAACTTAACCAAAGAAGTTTGCCTAGTCTACAACGATCATCATCGGAGGATTTTTTTTCTTGTTATTATTTTTTCTTGGTATTATCTTTATTATTTTTATATGCATGCTCTTAATAACAAAATGCAATCTAAAATCCTAAAAATGCAAAAACTATGACAAGAAACTTAAAAAAATTAAAATGCAATCTAGAATGAAAGAGAAAAAAAAACTAAATATACATCTAAAATGCTTCTAACCAACTAAGATTAAAGCCTACAATGAAACTCAAAAAACTATCATAAATAATATATACCAGCACACCAAACCAAATAAGGCGTTAGACGCCAACTATAATGACTAACTCCCTAATGCTTGAATCACACATTGCTCTCAGTGTGAGCATATAGGAAAAGAAAAGAAAGGGGAGTAACAAAAAGAAATTAGAAAGGAGGTGGGGGAGGAGGATGGAGTTGTTGACCATAAGAGATATGCCAATCTCATCAGATCTCTAAACAAGCCTTATAGTCTTAGAAATATTGAGTCTGAGTAGCAAGCATCCCACGTAGCACTCTTAGACAAAATCAGAAAGAGCGACATTTTCAGAAACAACATAAGCTCGAAGGGATTGCTCTTCCTGAATGGACCTAAGGGTGGCTTGTAAATCAGCATAGTCAGTAGGGGGTGGTTGGGAGGAAGAGCTAGGCACGGCTTGACTAGAATGAGGGGGTGAAGGATGGGGTGCAGGTTAAATAACCTCGGCATTACCAGGTACCCAATAAAGGTTAGCCTGGTCAGTAAGGTAGCTCGATCGACGTTGGGAAGTGGCAAAAATCGATCCCAAGGGTAAATTCCGCACAATCACCCAGCTTCTACTTTACAAAAGTTCATGGTCTCAAAAGCCGCTTGATTAAGCTAGTTAGACCTAGAGACTCTATCCTCAAAGTTGGGCTTAATACCCAAAATCTAGCAATAGTAGTCACAATACTACTTATAACTATCCTACCTTAGTGCTAATAGCAGCACTATACAATCGTCTGGCTAAAATGACCCGGGGTCAAATTGGACACCATCAAGTATACAGGATAAGAAGTACAACTCAGATAATCTCGGGATATTTAAACTATCATCCCGAGCAAAGAAACAACAAGCTAGGATACACTAAGCTACTTAAGGGTTCCTAATTTGGGTGCATTTAGATGAACTAGTGCTGTACCTAACACTCCCCGAAAGCTCGACCCAAAATACATTTGGGTTGAATTTGTAGGGGACTTGTTGGTTTGGTAGATCCATACTAGGTGAAAAATCGAATATACTGTTAGAGGTCCCTAAGTTCAATTCATATAATTGTCCTTGCAAATAAAATGAAATGTACTCAACTTGACATTGGGGCCCTTTAGTTACCTCAACATGGAGTGCACTCAGGAACTCCAAGGTCAGGTCTTGGTATATATGCCCTTTTATTTCTCTGAAGTGTCTCATACCACAATGCGCAAACAATCACCTAATATCATCTAACATTTCTAAACATGCTAACGATTCCTCATCATAATATGGAGTTGCCACAATCATGCGTTCATTCAAATAGTTATATCTAGCAGCATGATCCGGGTTAGTTAAACCAAGAGGGTGAGGAATGTTACCTCGAACTCACGTATTGGTGGAAGTTTAGGAAGTCCGTTGAGACCGGGACGGTGCTTGAATTGATGATCTAACCTCCTTGACACTCATTTGTCTTTTTGTTGGTTCCATTGTTGCAAAATAGAATAAAAACTAAAACTAAAATCGAAATAATAAAATTTAACTACGAAAAATGAAGAAGTTAAATAAAAAGGCGAACAATTTGATAGAGAGGAAGATGGTTATGGTAGATGGGTGGAGGTGAGATGAGTTTGAATAAGAAGAATAAGAAAGAGATGAAATTTGTGGAAGAAAGAGAAGGATAAATTGAAGGAGAAAGATTTTGGCAGAAAATGTAGTAAATATGGGAAAAAATAAGGGAGGATTGAAGGTTTAGTAATGGTGGGTTTAGCGAGAGAAAGAGAGAGGTAGAGAGAGAGGAAGATGAAGTTTGGGGAAAATGAGGAGTCACAGCAGTGAAAACCCTTGACTGTGAGACATAGCAGTTTACCACGGTTCATGGCAATGTGATGTCTGTTAACACCACTATTTTTCGGATTGTCTGGTTTGGAACCCCGCGGCCTGTGGTGCTAGGCTACTGGCTGTGGTGCCATACATTTTTATATATTATTTTTTCTTTCCTTTCTTTTTTTTCCTTCTCTTTTTTCTTTTTTTTTGCGTCTCTCTCTTTTCCTTTTTTTGTCATTTATTTTATTTTAAAAGAAATACTGCAAAAAATAATGAAAATCAAAACTAAGAAAAGAAAAAGGCTTAGGTTGCCTCCTAACAAGTACTCTTTTAAGGTGAAGAGCTTGACCCTTCTTCTATGCTTGGCCCGGATCTATAAGTGTATGGACATTAGCGTTGTCACAGACCACAGAATCAAATTTCTTCAATCGAAGATATCATCTGAAAAGCTCTGGTTGAAGGTCCTTCGTCGTCATCAATTTACGCCATAACGCACTATCGGCATACAGGACAAACCGCTGACATAGCCTATCAGACTAGATACTTTCACCTTGTTCGGCCCCTAAATCAAAATCTGCATCAAATCCTTCCCTAGTGAGTAAAGAGAGAACAATTTGAGCAAACCTGCAATAATCGCTCGTGGAGATTCATTACAAGCATGTGCCTCAACCTTGGGCATGTTAGGCGACATAGGAGCAGCAAAGTTCACCTTAACAGACATTTGGTCGGGGTCTTCAGTAGAAATTCAGTTAAAGTCAGGAGGATCTTCACAATTCATGATATCCTCCATGTCAATCTTAGGGGAAGAGGCAAATTCATCTAATAGAGAAGAATTAGAATATACCACTTTCTCCTTCATATGACAAAACACGGCATAGCACCCTTGCACTTCAAAAGCTATACGCCCCTTTGTTGCATCAATATGGCAACCTGT
Source organism: Lophocereus schottii (assembly GCA_002740545.1). NCBI lineage: Eukaryota > Viridiplantae > Streptophyta > Magnoliopsida > Caryophyllales > Cactaceae > Lophocereus > Lophocereus schottii. Next base: position 24,336 of record NCQV01087203.1, read on the forward strand.
GGTAGCCAATAAGGGCCGACTTAGAATCATTTGGGCATTATCAGTCTCGATCATATCAACTATGATAAAGTTTTTCAATACCAAAATATCTCCTATATTGACGGGCACATCTTTTAATTTGCCTATGGGTTATGTTTCAGAATCGTCTGCTAACTGTAGTGAAAAGGGTGTGGGTTGTAATAGCACCAAGTGTAGCTTTCGCAATAAAGGGTAAGGCATTAATCTGACGCTAACACCTAGATCGCACAAGGCTCTCTAAATTTCCACCTTTCCCATGATATAGGGGATAGAGAAGCTACCTATGTTAGAAAGCTTAGACAGAAAAATAGTGGGGATCTCTACACTTTCATTCTCTATGAATGTCGTGACCTTGCGACCATCACTCCTTTCCTTGCTCTCAACCATAATTATTTCTCTAACCTCTTAAATTGGTATGTCCTCGGGTTAATTTCGGGCTCGCTAGAAAGTCTATCTGAGGGCGTAGATGAAAAGCTAGCTTGTTGGACAATTTGGGCTTCCAAGATCTTATTGTGTGCTGTGAGCACATCAACCTTAGAAGCTAATTGCTTAATATACTCATCCTGCTTTTGTTGTGCCATAAGCATATTTTCCATCATAACTTCTAAATTAGACTTTGAGGGCACTTGTGGAAGGAAAGGAGATCTTTGAAAACAGGGGGTGATCTAGCATTAGTTGGGGTTATATTCAGAGCGTTCGGATTAGACCTATATGAAAAATTTGGATGATTTCTCCAACCCAAATTATAGGTGCTAGAGTAAGGGTCATTGGCTGGTTTCAGGTTGAAATTTTGGACATAATTGACTTAACTAGAGTCTTAGGAAAAAGGACTCCGAACTTGGCAATTTAAAGTCACTTGTTCCATAGAACACAAATTTCACATGGGGGAGGGGCATTAGAATTCACAGTATGAACATTTATATGGTCCAACATTTGTGTCATAGCATGAACTTTAGTAGAAAGTAAAGCAAGTACATCAACTCTAAGCTTACCTCCAACCGATTTGGGTTGGCCTTGTTTGATGGACCATTGGAAGTTGTAGAGTGCCGTCTTCTTAATCAAATTATAGGCCTCATCTTCAGTGTTATTCATCAAGGTTGCTCTTGCCGCCGCACATATAGTTGACCTTACAGGTTGGGTCACACCATTATAAAAAGCTTGAATAATCATCCGTCATTAAAGACCATGATGGGGGCATAAATGCAACCAATCTTTAAACTTCTCCCAAGCTTTATAAAATGTCCCATCATCCCTTTGAGTGAAGTTGGTGACTTGATTCCTCAAACTTCCATTTTGCTCGAAGGGAAAAACTTAGCGAGGAAAGCTCTAGTAAGCTCATCCCACGTGGTGATACATCCCGATGGCAAAGAATGCAGCCAAGCTCTTACCTTATCCCTTAGCGACAAGGGAAATAATCACAGTTGAATGGCATCAGTGGAGACTCCGTTAAGTTTTAACTTGTCGCACAGCTCTAAAAAGACCGAGAGGTGCAGATTTGGGTCTTCCGAAGGAGTACCTCCAAATTGGGATTGTTATACTATGGAAATGAGAGCCAGCTTGAGCTCAAAATTGTTTGCATCAATGTTTGGGTGAGCGATGCTTGAGGTGATTCCTTGAACTCCAGGGGTAGTAAATTCCCTAAGCGTCATTCTTTGATTCCTTGAACTCCAGGGGTAATAAATTCCCTAAACGTCATTCTTTGGTCACCTCTTCCTCTCGCCATATTTTTTGAAGTTCTTCTTGCCTCGCCTCTTTTTTCTTAAACCTTTTGCTTCTTGCTCCTTTAGTGGAAAGCCGTCTCGATCTCATCATCAAGTTCATATAGAAATGGACTTCACATAAACGGGGAAGATTCCTGCAAGCACTATCACCAACACTACCAACATAATCAAACAACCAAAAAAAAAAAGCAAGACTAAAAAGAATAAAATACTTAATACTTTTGTAAGACTTAACTCGATAGTTAACAAATTGGCCCAAGCAACAGTGCTAAAAACTTGACCACTACTGAAGCGCGCAGGTGTCATAGATTAAACCTAAAGGTCACAGCCTATTGCACGCCTATCAAACGGGGTGTTCTACCTAAGAAGCAGTCTCAACGACATTTTAGCTTAACGATGGTACTCGAAATTGAAAAGGAGGTCAACAAACTCATAGAGACAGGATTAATTTAGGAGGTCAAGTACCCAATATAGATTGCGAGTGTTGTGCCTGTTAGCAAGAAAAACGAGCAACTTTGTATCTGCATAGACTTTTGAGATTCTCAACAATGTTTGTCTAAAAGGTGATTTCTCATTGCCAGCTACAAGTCTCATGATCCCCTCAACCACAAGGTATGAAGCATTATAATTTATGGGTTGTACTGTAGGATACAATTAGATCTAGGTTGTGTTATAGGATTCGGACATAATGTTTCATACACCTAAATGTATTTTTTACAGTGAGGTGATGCCCTTTGGTCCGAAGAACAAATGAGCAACTCACTGAAGGGCAATGCAAACAATTTGATGATATGCTCTATAAAACAATTAAGTGTTGCGTCGATGATTAGTAGTCAAGTCCAAAACAAGGGCATGTCGTATACTAGATTTCGTTAGATTTTTAAGTGGTTAAAGAAATGCTAATTGAAGATGAATTCATTAAATGTGCATTTGGTGTCACCTCTAGAAAGTTCTTAGGTTTCATCATTCAGCAAAGAGGGATTGAGATCGACCAATTTAAGATCAGAGCAATCTAAGAGATGCCTTAGCCTAAGAATCTCAAGGAGCTTCGTGGACTTCAAGGCAACATGAAATATATCTAGTAGTTTATCTGAAATCATGCTGGATGTTGGAATCCCTTAAGCCATCTCATGAAGAAGAGTGCTCCATTTGAGTGGGACAAGTTATGTTGCGCAATTTTCAAGAAAATGATATATTTGCCTAGTCCTCCTACGTTGGGCGCCCCAATTGAGAAAAATCCTATGGAGCATTATCAGTATAGGAGAATGAGAAGGGAAAAGAAATTGCTCTGCACTATTTAAGTCATGCATTGGTTAGCACTGAACCAAAGTACTCCCCCGTCGAAGAGATCTGCTTATTGCTTATCTTTGTCATTTAAAAACGCAGACAAGACATACAACCTTAGACACTACAGATGGTATCTAAAGCTAATCCTATCAAGCAAATCATGTCAAAGCCAATCCTAAATAGGTGACTTACGAAGTGGGTGTGATCTTAAAGTAATACAACCTTATCTACATATCAAAAAGGGTTGTTAAGGAGCCGGTATTGCATATTTCTTAGCAACAACAACAACAACAACTCCCAGTGTGGGTCCCGCTTTTGCGGTGTCTGGGGAGATCCAGCTGTAGGCAACCTTAACCCTACTGGTATTCCTACCTATAGAGAGGTTGATTTCTAAAGACCCACAAAATAGTTTTTGGAAAAAACGGTTTACAGAGGAAACGATTGCGTACCAAGATACCAACTGGGGAGAAGGGTAAGTAGAGCAGATAAACAAGGATCGGGGACATATCTCAGCAAACCCGAGGCGTCAGAAGCCAGCACAGCCTAGCCAAGCACGACCTGCAGACAAACACACAAAAACCCTCTCCACCCCATCGAAGTTGCAGCCACCTGCGGAGCCGGTCCCCTATAATCAGAGACTATAGTCCTATCCCGCCACAGACTTCTATCCTGAGCCATGTTCTCCGTCAGACTAACCACTCTCAGGTCCTCTCTAACAACTTCCTCTAGGCTCTTCTTTGGTCTACCCCTCCCTATCTTTCCACTGGAGGGGACGATCATCTCGTACCTCCACACTGGGGTGGCCACACTTCTCCGCCTAACGTGGCTGAACCATCTAAGCCTCGATTCCCTCATCTTCTCCTCTATGGG
>NCQV01087204.1:0-10721 GCA_002740545.1 Lophocereus schottii
AAAAAAAAAAATTGTTTTACAACTTCGATATTGCTATCTAAAAAAAAGCACATAGTTAACACATGGACTGTGAAACTAACAATGTAATGCGTGAGCTGAAAATTAATATAATATATTGAATACATAAATTGTTAAGTAACATTTGGCAATATGCATTTTTTGGAAAAGAAAGGATAATTCATTGATAATTCGCAGTTTAAAACAGCACTTACAATATATATTCGAGTATAACAAACACTATGTTAAATATCAAAATCACATCTCAACCTCAAAAATACCAACTTTAACAGGTTCGTCACTCACCTCCCCACTTTCGCTGCTTCTTAGTACAACTTAGTAAAGAGATTGACGTATTCAATTTCTTGAATTTGGGCAACATAATTTTCCAATACAAAATACTACACTTAAATGGTTGGAACTCATTGAAAAGCTACTTCAGTGTAAAACCAACTTATCCCTCCCAAATTCATGATAGCGCATAGAAAAATAAAAAACAAACTATAACATAAACTCTCACAATTATAGAGATATATTGTAGAACCCAAGAAATATCTATAATTATAAATATCCGTCATTTTAATGCGAACCGACCTAGAGATCTTGAACTCATAAGACGATTAGATTTTATGGGTAATTCAAGGGTGTAATTTTAGGGGTTGGTTTAACTTGATCGAAGCAAAAACAATATTTATTTCTTGATTCTTTGCACCCAAAAACTTCAAAAATTCAAATAAAAATTATTTTGTACAAGTGAAGCTTTTTTCAGCAAAATCTCCCGACCCTCCAGCCATGCTTATATAAAAAATAAATAAATAAATAAATTTTGTTTTCTCCCTCTTTCTCATTCCTTTTTCATCTTCCTCCTCCAATCGTTCGTCCTCTTTCCATGATAGATAAACTCTAATCCTAGATGGTTTTCCCTAACTCTCTTAATCAGCCAACACCTTATCACCACCCTCACACCTCACTTCCAATCTCCTCCCATATCCTCTCTCTCTCTAGCCCTCACATTCTCCCCCTTACCCCCAGCCACCATGCCCACAGACGCTGCCACTGCACCAAAGTCGCCTGCCATGATTTGCTATCACTTGTGGGCTGCCGCGGCCCCTCCCCTATTTGATTGATATGGTTAGGATTTAGTAAAACCCTAACCCAAATCCTAAAATTTTTCTTCATATATATTAAAAAAAGTTTATATTTTAGTACAAATCTGAATTTTAATTATTAAAAATCTTATTGTTTAATCTTCTTGATTCAAAGATTGAAATTTGCTTATGTTTGAAGAATTTAAAATCAATCAAGACTACCTTCTTTTTATTTTTCAAGGTAAAATTTTGATCTTTAACCTTCATAATTGTCTAGCTTGGATTAAATTAGACGAATTCAATAGTAGTGCAATGAAGAGGGTATATAGTTGTGTTGTGAAAGTTTGGGTAATGGGTGATACTATTTGGGACAAAAACAAGGGACTTAGTGCCATTCTTATAGTTAGAATGTAGGGTGATTTTGGAAAACCATGAATCAGTATTGTCTTATTGGAAAATCATGAAATTTATAGGATTTATAGATCTAGAAGTCTTCTATACCTGAAATTTTAAATAGTATTAATCGAAGCTAAAACGAGTAAGTTATGATGGAAATACCAAGGCTATGCAAACCAAGACTATATTCAGATAGTTTGGGAATCCGGCTAAATTTGAATTCGTTAAGGCTAGAATAAGCTAATTCCCTTAAAATCAAAGTTAGAGTAGACAAACTATGCTTTCAACAATGGGCTTAAGCTCCAGAATCCAACATTTAGATCACGAGTTATAGCCTCTAGAAGTTGGACCTAAATTCTACCCCGAATCTAGATGGTTCATGTAGGGGTTTATTAAAGAGATAAAATTTCAAAAATTCACAAAAATCATCTTGGGAAGTCTAATTTGTTAATTCGACACAGAAATAAGTTTCCAAGTGATTTATGGGCCATAGTTCATTAAGTTCCATTTTGGGCTGAGTATAAATGTTAACAAATCCGATTTTGGAAATTGGATAGGTCCATGCTAGAAACTCGAGCTCAAGCTTAGGCACTGCATTTTTGTCAGGTAACAATCATTCCCTAATTCTCCTGAATATCCTTTAAAATGTGCCTTATGTGAGTTATTTTTTACGTTGATTTGAATTGATGTTCAGGGGACATTCTTAAATAAACCGATGTGTTGTTGAGACTTTATTGCTATTATTGAAGCTTGGTATGAAATCTTGAATTGTTTTGAATGTGCTTTCAAATGACTTTGGACCTTTACTAGGTTGGGATGGGTTGTTTGAAAGTTTGGGAAATGATCTACTCCCAAATATGAATAATCCAAGTGAAAGAATTAGGCGAGATGAGGGAAATTTGCTTCCGATAATAAGAAGATTTTAGAGTCTTCCCCAGGTAATTGCATGCAGAGTTAGTAGCCAAGTCTTGTTGATGGGCATGGGCCAAGCTATTAGTAACCATCCAATTAACAGTAGGTCATACACATGATAAGTGGCTCTACGTAAACCAGATGTAGGTCATGACACCTAGTGGGATTGCTTGCCTTTATCTTTGAAACTGAACTAAGAGAGACTTAAATAAACTTAGTGGTTCAAGTTGGATTAATTGGGCACCATCTATGAATTATTTGAGTTATCTTTCCTCCATCCCTAACACTGTTTAAAAAGAATTTAAGTCATGTTTGATTGTTAGGGTGTAATTGTTACTGAGCTCCATCTCATTCGTTTAAATGTTTTGTTTTTCAAGTGATGATGATAGGCATGGGATGGGGCTCTAGTCTAAAGCAAAGCTATTGGCGCCTAGAGCTTAGGAATTACTATGTTAAATAAATTCCCTGGATTTGAACATTTAACTTAATTTATTACGCTTGGGATTTAGCCCCTTTGATTTAACTTTATTATTAAATTCTCAATAGCAGATTCTGTGATACTTAGCGTTGTTTTCACTAGTAGGAAATGTCGTGGTAATGCACAGTTAGGCTATCCATTGCCACTTAGTGTTACATATAAGTAATAAATAAATTACAAAATTTTAGGGCGTTACAAATTAGTATCAGAGTATAGGTTTATAGACGTAAAAGCTTGCTCAAGAATGTTGTGATCCAAAATAAAAAGTTTAAAATCTATAGACTTAGGAACTGTGTGGAGTGTGAATGTAAGAAAGGAAAAATGGATGCATGGATAAATGTATTGGAGTACGTGCCTTACTTGTAACTATTTGTGTATGGGATGAATGGTAAGCAACAGTGTCCTTACATGGGGGGTCCATATCTTCATGAAAGAGTGGCCAAGAAACTTAAGGTTAACTTAGTTGATCATATCAATCACATTGGGACAGTGATAGATAGATAGATACCTAGGGGATGTGCCTAATAGTTGCTTAAGGCTTGAGCATAACCTGGCACTCTTTCTCCTTCTAACCCTTCGAGGTGACTCAAAGTGGCACTACTGAGTTGATGAATTACAGCCTAAGATTCTAGAGTTTTGAGATTGTAGGACATGTTACTAGCGTGGGTGGCAATCAATGAGAATACGATTTATAGATTTAGTTGATTATTTACTTAATGTGGACTTATATGACCAACCCCCTGCACTCAAGAAAGCACCCTACTACCTCTTGATGAGGAACGCACTAGGAATTCAACACCCAACGAACCCAATCAAGCTAGGGAAGAGGAGGAACCTAGGAAGGATAAGGACCATGAAGAGGAACTTAGGAAGGATGAGGACGATGAGAATGAGCCTATGGAGCATGAGAACCTTGAGGAGGAACTCATAGAGGGTGAGGACCATGAGGAGGAACCCAAGAGGGATGTTGACCCTGAGGAGGAAGCTAGGGAGGATGAGGACTCCGAGGGACAAGTGACAGATGAAGACCTAAAGGAAGAACCGATGAAAGATGAAGATTCTGAAGAAGTAGACTTCTATGAGGAACTAGAAACCACTAGAAGAACCCGAGCTTGAATCTAAACTTGCAACTGAGTTTGAACCTGAACCTAAAGCTACTCTTCGGAAGCAGGAAAGGTGTGCAGGATGTGTCAGAGGACATGTCCATTGGATGCTCATAAGCAGCAGATGCTAGACAATGGTTGAAGCCAATAATGTTAGATTGTAAAGATCATATTTTTTTTCTTTGTTAGCAGGATTGGAGCTAAGAAAGTTATTGAATTGCTTGTGTAATGGGAGACATGGTCTGAAAAGCATTTATCATTTTTAGTTTATGCATTGAATTTATTCATTGAGTTTACATGGATGTGTTGCTTATGTGATACTTTAAGAACTATTTGTTTGACCTAAACATGAAAGCCAATGACATTAATATATTATTTATAAGACATGTGGTTATATGTGATAAGAACTTAACCACTTAAGTGTTAGGCCCACACATGATACAAATTGATTCGGTTATGAATATTACTATATGTGGTTATGTGTGAAAAGAAACTTAAGCCACGTTAATATGGAGAACACTGTACCTAGCCTAAGGGAAAGCCAGGAAGCCCTTTGGCCTAGGAATTGGGATGTGACTCCCAGAAATGTGGATGAGACAAATCTACCAATTTGAACGAACCTTTTAAACCTCCTACTTCTAGAACTTTTACAGAAGCAAGGGGAGTAGATACAATAGCAAAATGAACACCTCCAGAAGATGGTTAAGATAAAGGAAAGGAAGATAGGGGAGGACAACTTGCACATGTTTAAGAGGCTTGCTAGCCGTAAACCACCAATGTACAATAGCATCCCTGACCCTAAAGCATTGGAGGATTGGATTCGAGGCATTGAGAAATTGTTTGATGCTCTCCAGTGCCCTAAGCAATAGACGGTCTGATTTGCTATGTTCTACCTTAAGGATGAAGCTAACCTTTAGCGGGCTATGATGAAGGAAAAGCAGTATGAGTCTAGATTTCACCGGAGTAGATTTAAAGAGTTACTCAAGAACTTCTTTTACCCCGCATCACTGCAGAAAGCCGAGAAAGAATTTATACAGTTATAATAAGGGAAGATGAATGTACTTGAATATGCTTCTAAATGTATGAAACCCTCTCACTTCACCCCTGCCTTCGTGGCATATGAAAAATTGAAGATGAAGTATTTTGAGGCAGGGCTTTACCCGAGCCTTAAAGAAAGGATGTTAGTGTGTCAGTATATCTCCTATGAGGATATGTACTACACAGCTGTAACCGGCCTAGGGTGACCTGCAATGCCTATGGGAAGCCATGGCACTATGCACGTGAGTGTCGTACCAATAAAAGATATTACTACTATGAAAGCCCTTAGCATCATGTGAAGGATTGCCCATATCCACCATCGTCTGCTAGTTAGAGGCATGAAGGGCAGCAACCACATCAACATTAGCAGTACAAGTGTGGGCAACTAGCAAATCTGAACAACCAAACCCGAGCTCCCCAGCAAAATCAGTCGAGGCCATCTAACCAACCATCCCGGAACACTGGAGGCAAGGACTATGTAATGTGAAGGGAAGAAGTTGAAGATGCTTCTAACATAGTAACTGGTACTTTCTTTATCAAACTCAACATGTTGATGTCCTATTTAACTCAGGTTCTACACATTCTTTAATTTCTACTAAGTTACCCGAGGCATTAGGGCTGGTTCCAGCATCTAAACGCTCTTTGTTACCTATAGCCCTCCCTGATAGGAAGATAGTGAGGTATGATGAGTTATATATGAATTACCATATCCAAATTAACGTTCATAAGTTCTTAGCTGACCTATACAAATTTAGGTTGACCAATTTTGATGTGATTTTGGGTATGAACTGGTTATTAAAATATCAAGCATAAATAAGTTGTCCTAAATAGAAGATTACCCTAAGGGGAGCTAAGGGAGAAAATGTAATTCATAAAGGGAAAGTCCTGAAGTGTGGAGTGGGACTTGTCATAGTAATAGAAGCCCCAAAGCTATTATGATGATGTTATGGGGGGTTTTATACAATTTGATAGATACTAAAACCTTGAGCTATCTTATGAAGACATCCCAATAGTTTAGGAGTTTCCTAATGTTTTTCTGGAGGAAATCCTAGGTAGGCCACCACCTTGGAAGGTAGAACTTAAGTAGTTAAAAGTCTAGCTTGATGAGTTATTAGAAAATGGGTATATTAGGTTAAGTACATCTCCATGGGGCCATCGGTGCTATTCATGAAAAAGAAGAATGGAACCTTGATGTTATGCATTATACTGAGCTTAATGAACCGCTTTCCTCTACCTTAGATGGATGACCTCTTTGACAAGTTAAAAGGCATTGGGACTTTTTCTAAAATAGATCTTCAATCTGGCTACCGTCAACTCTGTGTCAAGGAGGATGACATACTCAAGACGGTATTCCGTACTCAATACAGGCACTACGAGTAAGTATTGATGCCTTTTGGTTTCATCAATGCCCCAGTCGCATTCATTGACCACAATAATAGAGTCTTTAAACCTTGTTTGGATCAATTTAAAGTAGTGTTTATTGATGATATATTGATCCCCTCAAGGATACTAAAGGAACATACTCGTCACTTGAGGACAGTTTTAGAAGTGCTAAGGAAAAATGAATTGTATGCGAAGTTGAAGAAGTGTGAGTTTTGGTTTTAAAAAAAGGCATTTTGGCGCATGTAGTGTTTAGAGAAGGAATCTATGTGGATCCTCAAAAGGTAGAAGCCATAGCACAGTGGCCTAGACCCAATAATGCAACTAAAGTGAAGAGTTTTCTAGGATTGGTGGGATATTATAGCAAATTTATTGATAACTTTTCGAAGATTGCAACATCCCTCACTAAATTAACAAGGAAAACCACTAAGTATAAGTGGACTAACAAGTGTGAAGAAGCCTCTCAAGAGCTTAATAGAGATTAACTAGTGCACCTGTATTGGTATTACTCACTAACGGTGAGGATTCTGTGGTATATAGTGACACATCTAAAGAAGGACAGGGTAGTGTGTTGATGCAATACAATCGTGTCATAGCGTATGCCTCTTGACAACTGAAACCCATGTGCAGAACTATCTAACCTACGACTTGGAACTAGCAACAGTTAGGGGAGAGCAAAAAAAATTGAAACCGAAAAACCAAAAAACTGAACCGAAAAAACAGTTAATCGATTTGATTTGTCTCAAAAGTTTGGTTTGGTTAACTAAACCAAAAAATTTTACAGTTTCGATTCAGCCATTTGAGATTCGGTTAACTGCACGGTTAACCGAAACCAAAACTTACACTTTTATTTTTAAAAAAAATTTACATTGGTTAATTGTAAACTTTATAATTATTAAAGATAAGACTAAACATGCAATAATGTATAAATTAATATTTGGTGTCTCAAATAGTTAAATTAATTCAAAATAGAGCGAAAATTGAAAATTAATAATTTAAATTAACGGTTAACTGGTAATCGAACCAAAAATCCGGTTAACCGATCCAAAAATCCGATTAATCGATTTTTACGGTTCGGTAACGGTTCACACTTTTGTCAAAACGAAAAATTTGGTTAACCAAAAGTCTCAGTTCTGTTTTCAGTTCACAATTTTTACAAACCAACTTTCCAGTTAACCAATATTCGGTTAACCGAATTTTCCGTTAAGCGGTTTTGATCACCCCTAGCAACAGTGGTATTCGCATTGAAAATTTGGAGGTATCATTTGTACAGGGTGCACTGTGATATGTTCACTGACCATCAAAGCCTAAAGTAGTTATTTTCACAAAAGGAACTGAACTTGAGGCAACTAAGATGGTTAGAATTCCTTAAGGATTATGACATAGACTTCTAATACCACCCAGGGAAGGCAAATGTGATAGCTGATACATTAATCACAGGTCATACCCAACACTTAGCTACTTATTAGCATTACCCAGAGATATAGAAGAGGATTTTAAGAAGCTGGAGATTAATGTGGTGATAAGAAGGGAAAAACCAATGCTTCATGCCATGGAGGTACAACCTACTCTTATTGAAGAAATTCGCGCAGCGCAGAACACTGACTCGTAACTAGAAAGGATTAAGGCTGAACTGCTAGCAGGGAATGAACTTGGCTTTGTGATTCACAAAGATGGAACCTTAATGTTTCAAATCGGGTATGTGTCCCAGCTGTGGCAAAACTTAGTAAGAAAATTCTAGATGAGGGGCACAACACTCAATATTCTGTACACCCTGGAGGAAAAAAATTGTGTAAGGACTTGAAATAGACTTTTAGGTGGAGCAATATGAAGCAAGAAGTAGTATACTATGTTGCTAAGTGTTTAACCTGTCAATGGGTGAAAATGGAACACCAAAGACCTGTAGGACTCTTACAACTGTTAGAGGTTCTTGAGTGGAAAATTGGATTCATTTTCCAAGGGTTTTGTGGTAGGCTCATCACCCGCACAGAAAAAGAATAATGCAATTTCGGTTATCGCAGATACACTTATGAAGACGACACATTTATAGTAATGAGGAACACATGGGCACTGGATGAATTGGCCTATGCCTATTTGGAGGAGATTGTTCGATTACATACGGTACCGAGTTCTATAGTTTTCAACTGGGACACTAAATTTTAATATGGATTTTGGCCGAAACTACAAGAGGTGTTTAGGACGTTATTATGCTTTAGTACAGCCTCTCATCCAGCTGGTGCTCTGGATTTTGGACGAAACTACAAGAGGTGTTTAGCCGAAACTACAAGATGGATAAATTAAGAGAACAATCTAAACACTAGAAGATGCATTACGAGGTTGTGCTTTGGATTTTAAGAAAGCTTAGGACAAGCAATTAGCACTGATTAAGTTTTCCTACAATAATATTTACCATTCCAGTATTGGGATGGCTCCTTACGAAGTGTTGGAAGGTAGACGATGCAAAACCTCACTGTGTGGTTAAGAGATTGATGATTTGTTGGCCATTGGACCTGACCTGATCCAAGCTACTACCCAGAAGGTCAGGGTACTCCAAGAAAAATGAAGGCAACTCAAAGCCATTAGAAACATTACTCTAATAAAAGGCGTAGGGCTTTAGAGTTATAGGTGGGAGACCAAGTCTTCCTTAAGGTGTCTACAGCCAAGGGCATCATGAGATTTGACATGGTAGGAAAACTTAACCCTAGGTACATTGTGTCATATCCCATCATTCAATGAGTTAGGGAAGTAGCCTATCGAATAAAATTACCACTAGAATTGCCAAGGATGCATAATGTCTTTCATGTACCATAGCTATGCAAGTAAATTCCTGACCTCTCCCATGTCAATGAACCTGAACCCGTGGAACTTTAAGAATGTTGAGAAAAATTGAGAGCTTTAAAACGAAGTGCCGCAAGTGTACAACTCTCGCTGTAGTACTTGAGGGTCGTGTCCTCTGGGACAACGGGAGAGATTTAGGTCACTGACAAACTAATATTACCTAAACCTATGGAGATATTTGATTTAGAAACTTTCAACTAAGCAGTTATTAGGACCCTAACAAGAGATGTAAATCAAAGGAAAACATGAAGAAATATCTATTATGAAACCTTAGTCAACAAACTAAGCTATTAACCACATTCTAACAATCAAATCAAACCAAACCAAACCAAATCCGAAGTAAACCACCAAACTGCTAAGAAATCAACGAAACCATCTGAACCAAATTACCAAGCTACGCATATCAACTAATATACCAACTACTAAATCACTTATTAAATTCAGATTAGCATTCATTCAATCAAACAAACCCTCATGATCTTTGGACATTAACGAGACTGAACTAAATAGACCTTCATTCGTCATTATGCAACCAAGCAAACCAACATACTCCATTCAGGCTAACTAAGCAAACTAGACAAAGCACTATAACATTCGAACCATTTATCAGTCAATTCTCACCATCCCATTAGCCACATCAACATTCGAATCATCACAACCTAGAACATTCAAAACGACTCGGATCCAATCAAGCATGCTAGACAATGAGGATGAACACCCATCACAAATCATTCAACTAAAACAAAGTTAACTCATTAAACCAGTCACAAAATCATCATCAGTAAACTAAATTAGGGCCAAAACAGGGCTAAACAGGGGAGTTAAATCTAACAAAATTGAAGCTCATGAAACTGCAATAAAACCTAAATTAAATCCGGCAATTAGTATCCAAATGCAGAACAGGACGATCCCAACAAACAAACTAAACCTAACTTATTAATCAGAGAAGCAAAACTAGGGATGAAAAGAGTTCGACTCTGCCTTGCAACATTCGAGCAATACTAATATAAGAGACAATCAAGCAACAAACAATCGAAACCCAAACCAACTTACCCAGAACAAGCAAAACCAAAGCAAGAGGGGAAGGGAAATCAGGCCAAAAACAGACCTGGAAATCGAGCAACAAGCCAGATAGCAGCCACTCAGGACAGAGAAGATGAACCGAACCCCATGGAGAAGAGCAACATTTGAATTTGGGGAAGGGGAAATGAAACTTCAAAACCACAACCAGTTTAGGCCTCCTAGCTTTGCAGCTCAGCCGCTACTTCGCCATTATCAAACGCAAAAAAAATCAAAACAACAGAGGGGGAAACATCAACCGAAACCAGCGTCGTTTAAGACCAAATCCTCAACTAAATGTAAACATCAACTTTAATCCAACAAATCCAGTGTTCAATTACACCCAATTCGAAAATCTGCAACTATCTAACATTAAACCCTAGCCCTAGAAATTGAAAAATTCGCATCTGAATGAAAAGGGATTCGAAAGAA
>NCQV01087215.1:0-17703 GCA_002740545.1 Lophocereus schottii
TGATTTTGAGGATGGAAAATGGTGGCCAATGGAGGGAGGTTGTTTAGGGGCTAAAATTCTTGCCGAAGAGTGGCCAAAATGTGGCTGGAAAACACCACTTTAGGGGCTTGGGGGCTACTGGCCGTGTGAAGAGAGAAGGAGGAGAGAAGAGAGAGAAAGCCTTGAAGTTTATCTCTTGCAAAGCCCTTAAAAACACTTGGATGTAAATGACCCAAATTACTTGGCTGAGAATTAAGCACACAATCAGCTTTTGCTAATGATAATTAGGGCTTAATGATGATATTAGATAAGCAAATGGGTTGGGAACTTGTTGGGCCGAAACTGAGCTTAAATGAGCTCAGGTTGGGAAAAAAAAAGGCCAAACTGGTGCGATAATTAAATTTGCTTTTTCGAAGCTCGAAATTGAATATGATGTCATGAAAACTAATGATATCATTTAAATCATAATTATCGAGGTCTAATATCAATTTCTCCAAAAAATTATTTTCGGTAAATGAAACTCGAATTGTAAAGTGGGGCCTGACATAAATTTTTCCAACTGTGATGATTCAATGAGATAAATAAATGTGAAAAATGTGAAAAATGAATAACATGGCTTAATTAAATTAATAAATATGACTTAGGGTTAGGCTATTACAAGAAAGGTGGAAGATATCCAAGCTCTAGAGGAAGAAATTAGTGAAAAAGATATTGAAGAGGAAGATCACACCTTAGTCACTTTGGATGTTGGAAAGCTATTGATGATCCGGAGAGCCCTCCATGCCAAAGAGGTTCCCCTTGAACCTAATCAAAGGGAGCAAATCGTCCAAACTCGATGTACCATTGCAGGTAAAGAGTGTGAGCTGATTATCGATGGAGGTAGTTGCACCAATATGGCTTCCATGACTCTCCTTAACAAGCTACAAGTAACAACCAAAGTGCATCTTACCCCTTCTACTCTTCAATGGCTCAAGCAAAGAAGCGAGGTAACCGTTTCTCAATAAGCTCTTATCTCTTTTTCCATTGGTCCTTATTGTGGTGAGATCCTTTGTGATATTCTTCCTATGGATGCTTGCCATATATTGCTTAGTCAACCTTGGTTGTATAACAATCATGTGATGCATGANNGGNNTGCCAACACATGTGCCCTTAAGTTCAAGTGATGCAGCCTCACTTTGACTCCCCTTTCCACCACCCAAACCTCTCAAACTTAACTCGGGGAAGATGAGTGAGAAAAGCCTTTATGTGAGTGAGACGCGAGTGGATAGAGTCATTAGTAAGAGCAAACCTTTATGTGCCTTACTTATGGTTGAATCAAACACATATGAGGAAGTGAAGGCCTCGCACACTCTTGCTCCATCACTCTTAAGAAAGTTTGAGTCAAACACAAGTGGGAAAGAGAATGTGGATGCCGATGCTTTATCATGGAGGTATGCTCTTCTATCGATCCTAGAGGCCAAGGTTCTTGGCTTCCATTCATCAAGACCTTACATATAGAAGATGAAGACTTCAAGAGGGTGGTTGAAGATCCCTCCAACTATGGCACTTATACCTTGTAAGAAGGTTTCCTCTTTAAAGGAAGCAAGTTATGTATCCCCAAGAGTCCTCTAGGGGACTTGATTGTTAAGGAGGCTTATGGAGAAGCCTTAGCCGAGATTTTAGTTTTAACAAGACCCTTGAGATCCTCAAAGAGCACTTCTATTGGACCAAGATGGGTGGGGATGTCCACAAGGTAATCGCAAGGTGTGTTATTTGTCATATAGCCAAGAGTCACTTCCACCAAGGCCTTTACACCCCTCTTCCAGCTCCTTTAAGGCCATGGGATGACCTTAGTATGGATTTCATTGTGACCCTTCCATGGACCCCTTGAGGAGAGGATTCCATCATGGTAGTTGTTAATCGATTCTCCAAGATGGTGCATTTCGTTGATTCCCACAAGTGTGATGATGCTACATATATTGTGGATCTCTTCTTTCAAGAAATAGTGAGGCTTCCTAGGATCCCAAGGACTATTGCATCGAATAGAGATACCAAGTTCTTATCACACTTTTGGAGAAGTCTATGGAGACTAGTGGGGACAAAACTACTTTTTAGCACCACTTGCCATCCCCAAATCGATGGACAAACGGAAGTGACCAACTGCACAGTCACTACCTTATTGAGAGGTACGGTGAGAAGGAGCTTAAGATATTGGGGCACGAAGCTTTCCCATGCAAAATTTGCCTACAACCGGACTCCTTCCTATGCTACTTTTCACTCACCCTTTGAGGTTTGCTGTGGTCTCAATCCTCTCACTCCTCCTGATCTCATTCCCATTCCTCAAGAGTCCAAAATGAGCTTTGATGCCGAGGAAAGGGCTAAAGCTGTGAAGAAACTATATGAGCAAGTGCGAGCTTAAATTAAGAAGGTAAATGAGCAATACAAGACCAAGGCTAACAAGAATCGAACTCATCTTGAGTTTAAATCGGGAGATCTTGTATGGCTACATTTGAGAAAGGAGAGGTTCCCTTTAACGAGAAAAAGCAAGCTTATGGCAATGGGAGATAGCCCCTATATGATCGTGCAAAGAGTGGGAGACAATGCCTACAAGATAGAGCTTCTGAGTGACATGAACATCTCCGTCACTTTTAATGTTGGAGACTGCGCTCCCTACATCAAAGATGATGATGAGGATATTGGAGATTTAAGGGCAAATTCTCTTCAAGGAGGGGAGGTTGATACGGAGCAAACCATGAGGTCTAACCTCCTTCTCAACATCAAGGATTGGATTCAACTTGGACCCTTAATCACCTATGAGAGTGGCACCCACGTACTTGGCTCTTCAAAGTCTTTGTTATTTTTGGAGCCTCAAGGGATCCCAAACTAAGCTTAGGTAAGGTGGCATGGCATTTAGTAGCCTAAATAAGGAGCCTAGCTATTTTATCTCCAAGTCACCTGTTTTATTTTACACCCTTGTTCTGGGCAGAACATATGGCTTGATTTCTAGATTATTTTTGGCTAGGCAAATGGGCTCTGTTCTAGGTTTATTTTTCATGGATGGATAGCCCCAAATGTCTATTTTCTAACAAGCCTAAGATCATCATCAAATTCCAAGAGTCGAGCAAGTTATGGGGTTTTAACCGAGCCATGGTTAGTGCAGGTCTAGAGGTGCACGTTTGTACTCAAGGAATTAATTGGTTCACCAAATAGGAGAACTAAGGGTCCAAACTTGGTGGGTATATGATAGACTCTTCTAGAAGGCTCTCATAAAAATTCCCACTTTAATCTCCTCCATTTGGATAGGTTAATGACATCACCAATGGGAAGAAATGTGCTGTCAAATTCTAGCACACCATTATCCCCTAGTGGTCCCTCTTTAATTGTATAATTAGCTTGAATATCATTGGATAAAAATTCTTGTATTGCTATTGGCTAGTACTAAGCTTGGAGGAGTGGTTATCTTGCTATTTAATTCCCCACCTCCTGTGTAATATGAAGCTTTTGATGATTTATGAATGAATAAAAAGGCTAAAAGCTATTTTCTCTCTCAAAATCTCTTAATCTTTATCTCTAATTAGAGTGGTGCTTTAGAGTCATCCCTTTATATTAATCCTTGGTGCTTAGCTTTTAGGGGATTAATTGGGGAGTTGTTTATCTTGTTGTTGTTGCAAGAATCCTTTGGATTTAGGTGTTCCTCCATTGAAGTGTTCTTAAGGAGTTCATCTTGTTGGATCTTCATTGGATGAATATGCCTTTATGTGGCCAAATGGATTTCTTTTTGGACTTCTAATCCACTTCGTTTCATATAGGTCATTTTTGAAAAACCAAATAAGATTTTCTTTTGTTTTAAAAAGATTTTGTAGGTATATCTTCATGAAATTCTCACGAGACTCACATCATCCACTTGGAGGGCCAAGGAGTTTAAAAGGCTTGTTACATACACTAAATGCGATCATGCTTCCTATAGGAGTGTCTTCAGTAGTTTAGTTTATTTTGCTCGAGGACAAGCAGAATCTTTGTATGGTGATTTTTGTTCATTTCAAGAATCTTACAAATTTTACATCATTTGATATAGATTTTAGATTTTAACCATTTTTAATTTAGAGTTTTTTATATATGTTGCATGTTTTTATAGTAAATAATCTTGGAACTTTTGAGAATTAATGGAGTCAAAATATTGAAAAGGAATCTTAGGAGTCAAGCACAAGTTGGCCTGGAAAGAAGATACAGAAGACTCGGACAATGCATCACATGACCATGCCACAATGTGGTGCAGCTAGCCCATGCCAAATTACCATGGCATAGCCTCCACCTTCCAATGTTTCTTGTTATTTTCTAGTAGAGTGGCATGATCGTGCGACTTTCACTATTTTGAGGCCTGTAAATAGCCTATTTTTCCCCATCTATATTCTATGTAATTTTTAAGTAGGTTTTATGATACGCGAGGAAGATGTTTAGTTTTTTATCTCTTATATAGGCAATCTAAACTCATTTAGATTTAACTAAAGCTTTAAATTTTTAGTTCTATTTGCATTTTTTCTTCAATTTTTGGAAAGATCTATCTGTGCATTCATTGTATGTCTTTATTTCACACATTAAAGTTGCTTAATTTCACTTGATTTATTCTTAAAAGTGGATACTTGGCATTTGATTCTTGTTTTTCCTACTATTTGCTACTTAAATCTATCCTATTTCTCTTTTAAACATGAAAAGTTCTAACTCTTTCTCTCTGACATTCTACGGTTTCAAAGCCCATTTTAAAAGGTTAAGTTTTTGTTTTTCTATGGCTTCAATTCTTAGTGTAGGAGGTTAGATTAGAAGAATTAGTGGAAATCAAGTTACAAAATTGACCTCTTTTATGCCAATTCATAGCTTTGTTCTCTCCCTGGATTAGTTTTATGACTTTCATAGTTAATCATTAAATGTTTTCGTGTTGCTTGGTATTTTGGATCATGCTTTGTGTTAATTACGTTAATTACTCTTTTTGGTCTACTAGTTTTGATTAAGCATGTTTAGAATAAGACTCGTATTTAATGAGTTGATTTAATCTTATTTTGACTATTTATTGTTTTTACATTANTTGAGTATGTGATTTTAGTCTTTGGTGGCCTAAACTCACCCTATCCTTGCAAAGATAACCTGGAATGCTACAGCTATGGCTATATGCTTGGGACATATAATTATTCGCATTCAAAACTGTTGGGAATATGAGTCTCTTTTACACCACATCAACGCACGAGCTACCCCTTGAGCGGAAGCCTTTACCAAGGTGTCAAGCCACCATCAAGAGCTTATCTACGCCATCGAGCCACAATGCAGTACACGTATTACCGCTTGATCAACACCTGCATGTTACTTCACCAAAGCTTGTCCATGGGGTCCACCATGCCACACCTTTGTCGCCTAGCCGAACGCACCATCGGCTCTGATACCACTTGTTGGGAAAATAATAATTGGAATTCGAGTATAGTATATGCGGAAGTGATAAAAGATGTAGATATTGGAGAATATAAAACAAGAACGAAAAAGATATAACGGGGCACATAATTTTTTACGTGGAAACCCAAATCGGGAAAAAACCACGGGCGGCAACAACGACACAAAATCCACTATAATATGAGTGAGTACAAAACGATCTCAAAACAAACGCTTAAGGAAGAGATCAACAAGAGAGATAAAGATCTCAAAGCAAACGCCCAATGAAGAGATCAACTACAACGAAAATCTCTCAATACTAACTCTCAATAAAATGTCGAATAGAAAAGGGAAGTGCCGAGAGGCACTCCCAGATGCCCCGCTCCAAGAGGCCAACACCTAATGCCCCATCTCAAATAAGGTTAAACAACCTAGTATTTATAGAGAAGCCCCAAAGGTACCAAGAGTTTAACCTTAACCCCCAACATATGTCTTAACCACCAAACACAATCTTTACAGAAAAGGAAAAAGATATTAAATACAAAATATGGAAATAATATAATTTCCATAAATAAAATATCTTCAACTACACAACTTGAGCCTTGGGTACCAAGCAATAATCTTCGGCGAAGGAATTTGGGACAAATCCCAATAAAAAGGTAGCAGCTACTTTGACGCAAAAGCATTATATTTAAGGTTTGAACGTGGGATAATTTGATTAACTCGATGTCATTTTTAAGTCACAACATTTAAAGCATCCCAAATTGAGTCCTTCTAAATGTAGAGTAGCCTGGAGGCCATAATGTTTTTAGTGACAACACTCTTTAGGCAAGTGCTTAGAAAAGGATTCAACTTGATGAGCAAAAGCTGCCAGCATAAGTTTGATTTTGGAAAGTACAGAAATCAATTTTATATTAGAAAAATAAATTTAAAAAATAACCCCATGTTCTGAATAGGGATACTTGAATTCGTGAAGTGAACTTAAAGTTTAGCTCCGGGGCTTAAACTAAGGTAATTGGGGGACCTATGCTGAAGTCACTTCATTTTGTGGCCTCTATAAAGGACTCATACAAGTAACCAGAGAAAATCTAAGTTGCGTACAATAATTATTGTTGACTTCTCCGAACTTAGATTTTTACGTTGAACATTATTATGTGATTTTAATGAAATCCAAAATTAAGTGATAAGTAGTTCAAACATTAAAAGTTGGGCTCAGATGACTAACATTATAGTGGGCTTCAAAATGGGCAAATTGAATATGCGCAACATTAACTAAGAGTTCATCCCAAAAACAAAGCAAAGGAAGCTTTATCGTCATGCGAGGAAATCACATATTAGATGATTATAATTTTAGCCTTTGATTTAGATGATCTTCATAAATCACAGCTTGACTTTTATAAAACCTCCCATATTGTATCTGAGTTGATGAAAGCTAGATTAAGACATCTAAATAAGTCCAACAAACATAGCAAATTGATCGTATAAGATAACATCTCAAAACATACTACAAAATATACTTCATCTTTTGGATGAAATACATTCTTGATAAAAGAATTTGTTATCTGATTGAATATGGATATAGATTATTCTTGCCATGAATCAATATACACACGTCAGCATTTATGTCCTAAACTGATATGCACAACTTAATATCATACTTTCCAATGTAAAGTTCTCCAAGACACGCATCATGATAGATACCTATTAGGGTAGTGACATAATACGAGTTTCGATTTGGAAAAAGCTACCATTTATGTCATACGGACAAACGGCTAGCTCATAGACCATAGAGCTTATAAATTCAAGTAGTAGAAGCTAGCTCAAGAAAGAAATCAGTTGATTAAGCAAAGTTGAGGTTACAATTGCAATTACTTTTCACTTGAACTTTTGCTTACTTAAGTTGTATTGAGGTTATACGGTGGCAAGGAAATAGAATTGTATTGGGGTGAGCACTTAGGAGTTAGAAGGTAAACTCCTCCTGAGCATAAATCAATATGTCTATTTAGGAGTTGAGATATTGCATGTGCTAAGGCTCTAAGATCATGTAATTTAGTCCATCCTGATAAGAAAAGAAAAGATTTGAATCCTATAATTGAAGGTGGGGACTCCAATCTGATTGAGGCCAAACCTCTTAAAAGTATCATTATGCATTGTCTATTTTTAATTTCTATATTTATTTTAGTATTTAGTTCAATGTTTGCAATCACCCTATTTACTTCTCCATCAAGTGGGTGACAGTCATGACCTTCTCTGGAGATGTCAATATGGAGGGATAATCTACTGTTAGACACCGCTTATTTAAAGGAATTTATTTTTCTCATTGGAAAAATGCTACGCATGTTTTTGTTGAATCTGTGCATGGAGCTATGGGAGATTATGAATAATTAAACTTATAGCCTTCCTAAAATCACACATGACAAAGGAGAAGAAGTGGATAAGCCAAAGGCTTAATCTACTTGTGTTGATTGGGGTAAACTCGCTAAAAACCCAAGAGCAAAACACATTCTTTGTTCTGGACTAGATGCTAGTGAATAAAATGGAATATCTACTTCTCATATAGCTAAATAGATCTGGAATAAACTAACTGTGACCTATTAAGGGACAACCAAGTGTGAGAAACAAAAAATGAACATATATGTACATCAGTATGAGTTGTTCAAAATGCAATCAGATGAATCCATCAAAGATATGTTCACTCACTTCATTAATATCTCCCATAATGTGAAGCCCCTTAGGAAGACGTACTCTAATGAAGAAATTGTAAGAAAGATCCTTTGGTGCCTCCTAAAGAACAAATGGAGGCCAAAACGTTACAACAATTAAAGGAGTACAAAATCTCAAGAAGCAAGAACTAAATGATCTTCAAGGAAATCTTATAACGTATGAGATCCACCCTAAAGAAGACGAGAGATAAACCTCTAAGAAAGCAATAGCACTAAAAGTTATAAAAGAAAATTGCACTTTAGATGAAAAAGAACTCAGTGGCAATGATGAAGAAGCATTATCATTGATTATACATTAACAAAAAGGAGCTAAAGAAAAAGTTCAATCAAAGAGGATTCTACCAAACATAAGTACATTGAAAAGAAATGACAATTCCTCAAAAGGTAAGTTCTTCAAGAAGGATGATACTAACATTAGTTCTAGTTATAGTTGCGATATGCCACATCATATGTTAGGGCTACTCTGTGATCCAAAAGATAGCAGAAAAGCAAAGATTCAAAATAAAGAAAGACAATAAGAAAGCAATGGTCAATGCATGGAATGATAAAGAGACAGGCAATATCGATATCAACGAACTTAGCACATGACCAATATCTATCTAATGGCCAGAGAAGTACAAAATGATTAAAAAAACTAAGAATCAAGCCTCAAATGAGGTATAGATCTTAGCTCTTTATGAACATTCTGAAGAGAGGTAATTGATGCCTTAATTAATTGTGCCAATTTAGAACAAATATCCAAATATAAAGACATTAAGAAAATTGTTTAAGAATTAACAAAACAAAAAAATCAATTTTTGAAAACTGAAATGGTGATCTTCATGATAGAATTGAAATACAAGAAGATAGAAATTGAACATTCCAAAGTAAGTGTCATAATAATCACAAAATAATTTTAAAATTCGCATAAGGGAAAGAATATTTGAATGAATTACTTTGTACCCAAAAAACAACTTTTAATAAAGAAGGAATTGGATATAATTTCTCCAACAAAAAGAAACTTACAAGAACTTCATTGTTAAATATGCTTTATGAAAAAAGTACTTCAGCAATTATAATTATTGCTTTAAGAATGGTCATATAGTATACTCATGTTCACATAGAAACCAACTTCAAAGACTGTTTATATTTGGATTCCAAAGGCAACAACAACTCCAAATATGGCTGCTAATGATTTTGAATCCAAAATTAATGCCGAAGGTAGAAGAAAGGTGATTTTTTGTTTTATAGGTATGCTTAGAGTCTAGACAAGATTTATGGTACCTTTATACTGAATGTTTGAAACACATGAGTAATAACCCCTCTTTGTGCCTCGAAATCTAGAAAAAGGATACAAATGTCTTACTTTTAGAGACAATGGCAAAGGTAAATTAATTGGCATTTGAGGATCGGTAAAGATTCCTCAAGTTTCATTGATAATGTCTATTTTGTTGATGGCTTGAAATTTGGTATTTTAAGCAATAAAGAAAACGATGTGACCTTTGACTCACCCTATTGCATAGTTCAAGATAAAAGTTCTAAATAAATAACTGTTTACTGCGATGGACTTGAAAATGTATATCCAATTGACATTTATAACATCCTTTCACATAGTTTATCATGTTTGAAAGCTTCACATAATGATAATAAATAGTTGTGGCATCGTAGATTAAGATATGCAATTCAAGCAAGCACATCATTAAAATTGGTAAAAATGATTTAGTATGTGGACTACTAACGTACAATTTTAAATATGATCATTTGTGTGATGCATGTGTTAACAGAGAACAAGTACATAGTACTCTTAAGCCAAAAAAATTGCATAAGTACAACTAGGCCACTAGAACGCCTTCAAATTGGATTTATGTGGACCCATACCTATACAAAGCCTAAGAGGAGTAAATACATTCTTATGATTGTAGATATTCATGATTCACGAGGGTGTCCTTTCTAACAAGAAAAAATGATGCCTTTAAAGAATTTTCCAAAATTTACAGACAATTAGGAAGTTCGTAAAAAATCAATTATTTTCATTAGATGTGATCACAGTCGAGAATTTGGTAAGAAAAAAAAATGATTCATTGCATTTTATAGTAGTCATGGAATTGCTCGTAATTGTTTAGCACCTTGCACACCTCAAAAAAAGGGTGTAGTTGAAAGAAAGAACTGTACTTTAGAAGACAAGGCATGTACAATGATATGTTCAAGTGATGTTTCTCAAAGTTTTTGGGCTGAAGCAGTGGACACTACAAATCATGTTTTCAATCGTTGCTTAATTCATCGCATTTTCAAAAAGACTCCATATGACCGATTCAAAAGTCATAAACCAGTTGTGCCTTACTTTCTTTCTTTTGGATGTTTGTTCATAATAATAATACAAACGACTTAGGTAAAATTTGATGCTATAAGTGATGAAGCAATTTTTGTGGGTTTTCTATGCATAGCAAAGCATATAGAATTCATAATGACAACACAACAACAACAACAACAACAACAAAAACAACGCGACAACACCTCCCAATTTGGGTCTCGTTCTCGTGGGGTCTGGGAAGATCCGAATATAGGCAATCTTACCTCTACAAACATCTCTATCCGTAGAGAAGATGATTCCGAGAGACCCATAAAAAGGATTTTATGAAAACATTTTAAAAAAGAAACAAAGTATAAGCAGCATGGAATAAATAAAGAAATATAAATAAAACATATGGCAGTAACTAAGTAAAACAGAGGTACAACATCATAAGGGAAAGTACTATGCCTTAATAAACAGAGGAAGGCTAATAATATCTCTATCCGCATGAAGTTACATAGAATTTTATAATATAGAGTTTATAATAAATGTATTAGAAATATATAAGAAAGTGTTAATGTTATTTTTGAGGAATCTAACAATGGAAAATTAAGTGATTCCTTGGTTCGTAATGATGAAGAAGAAAAGCCAA
Organism: Lophocereus schottii; assembly: GCA_002740545.1. Taxonomy (NCBI): domain Eukaryota; kingdom Viridiplantae; phylum Streptophyta; class Magnoliopsida; order Caryophyllales; family Cactaceae; genus Lophocereus; species Lophocereus schottii. The sequence goes on from NCQV01087215.1 coordinate 11,018, forward strand.
GAGAAGCATGCGTAACCAAAGAAAAATTACAAGAACAATTATCTAACTCAAATCAAGGATAGGAAATTTCACTTCGAGAGGCAGGATAACCTACCAATGAGAGAAGTTTTCCATCTAATGAAACATAAGAAGAGGTGACTCAAGAACATCAAAGAGGTCATAGATATAAAACATATAATCCTATGGAAACAAACTCTTAACAGACATGCCTATGAGGGTAAGAGCTTATTCATCCTTACATATTTTTTGTGCTTTCTTTTCATTTACGTCTCATATAGAACCCAAAATGATTAGATGCTCCGAATGACCCAAATTAGATAATCGCCACGTAAGAAGAACTTAATCAATTTGAAAGGAATCAAATATGGATCCTTACCACTTGAGCAAAGGACCACCCTGTAAAATGAACAAAATGAGTATCTAGAAATAAATGCGATGAAATTGGAAATGTTGTAAGAAATAAAACAAGGTTAGTGGCTAAGGGATATAATCAAGAAGAAGATATTGATTTTGATGAAACTTTTGTCCCCGTTGCACAATAAGAAGTTGTTTGTATTATATTGGCATTTACATCATCATTAACATGAAGGTATATCAAATGGATGCAAAATGTGTCTTTTTAAATAGATATTTGCAAAAAGGGGTTTATGTTGAACAACCTCCTAGTTTCAAAAATCCAAATTTTCCAAATCATATCTATATACGTCAAAAAGTTATTTATGGATTAAAATAAGCTACTAGAGTTTTGTATGAACACTTAAGTAAAATCCTTTCAAAAAAACGACTTTAAAAGACGCCATATTCATAAAACTCTTTCACTACAACCAAAGGATGTGATCTTATAATTATACAAAATTATGTGGATGATATACTATTTGGGACCATCATCAATTACCATTTTTCTTTTTAAAGAATTTTCTACTCTCATCAGTAAAGAATTTGAGATGAGTACCATGTGAGCACTCAATTTCTTGCTTGGTCTCCAAATAAAACAGTATAAAGATGAAATTCTCATTAATCAAATTATGTACGTTAATGAACTATTAAAGAAATATAAAAATGGATCAAACTAAACATGTTAGAACACCAATGGCTACAAATGAAAAATTGGATATAGATAAAGATGGCAAACCTATTAGTGAAAAAAGTTTATTGAGGAATGATTGAATTTTTACTTTATTTTCTGCTAGGCGAACTGATATCAGGTTTAGCATATATTTTTTCCAGAGGCTTTCAAGCCTTCCCTATGAGTCTCACCTTACAAGTGTAATAGAAAAAAAAAAATATTTAGATATATAGAATATACTAAAAATCTTGAATTATGGCACTCTCGAGGGGGAGATTTTTCTTTAATTAGATGTGCTGATGTTGCTGTGCAAGATATAAAGTAGATAGACAAAGTAAATCCAGTGCTTGTTAATTTCTTAAACAAAGTTTGGAATCATGGCACTCTAAAAAACAAAACTCCATAGCACTTTCAATAGTGTAAATCGAGTACATTACCGGTAGTGAATATTTTGCACAACTACTATGGATTATGCAATAGATTTGTGATTTGTTTATAAATCAAAATGAAGTACCCATAAAATGTAACAATAAAAGTGCTATTAATATCACAAAAAATATGGTGCAACTTTTTCGAACTAAACATATTGAGATATCTCATCATTTTATTCAAGATCATTTAGAAAAAGGACAGGTAATACTAGAAATTATTTCTGCCGATCTTTCATTAGTTGACATATTTATAAAACCACATAGTGTGAAGATTGTTTTAAGTTTGTCTGTCAAGAACTTAGAATGTTAAATATCAATGCATGAGTAGAGGAAGAGCCTTTTCATAAGATTAATTCAGCTCTAGAGCTAAATGATAGGAATCACACATCCAGCTTTTTACAAGATGATCAAAATTTCAAGGATTTAAAAATTGGATCAGAGGCAACAGACACTTTAGGTTGATTTAATCAGTCAAGTACGAGATCTTCTGCCTAGATTCAGGAAGTAAGGTTTGAATATGCAATCTCAATGCTTTTAAATGGATATAGAACAAATCAAAATTGAGTTGTTGCACCGAGGGAAATTAAATGAAACTATTTTCATTCACTTGAATATGAAGTAGGATTTTAGGGTTTTATTGCTTTTGTTTTTTTTTTAAAGCTTTAGACAGATTTTTGTAATCAAAAATTATCCTAGTCAAATTCTAAATATGCAAAATCTACCATTTTATTTTAAAGAAACATTAACTTAGCTTTTTTTTAAACCAAAGATATCTCACATATTTCCCTTTCACTTTGTTATTTTCCTTTTCCTCATTCTCACTCCCCACAACTCGTCCGCCGTCCCACCCCCTAATTCAAGAACAAAAGAAATTATAGTCTTCGTATTCCATTTGAGCACCAAATCAACAAATCAATTGCCTTCTAAAAGCAAATTGCCAAACTTATCGAAATANNNTCCAAAACCAAGAACTAAGGGCTCGACAACCTCAAGTTTAAAACGCGCAATAATGGCATCTAAAACTGAAGGTGGAAAATCTGCTGTGTGTAATGGCATTTACTAGCCCCTTCCTTCTTATCCCACATAGGTGTTTTTGGGAGTTGGACTATGGTTTATATTTACATTGCTTCTTTGTGCCTGTTAAGTAACATTGAGCCTGGTTTTTATAGTGGGGTGGGGAGAGAGTTACCACCACAAACACGGGCGTGTCACCCACCCGCCAATGGGCTGTGCTTGGGTTTGGGTTTGGGTTTGGATTTGGGCCTCGTCTGGTAATATTTTTGTTGAAAATAGCTTTCTATTTTGGTTCGTTGGCGTTATCGGTTAAGCAGAGACTATTTTTCGCAGAAACTATTTTTAGCAGGCAGGCAGCCATATTTAGCAAAACAACATGAGGCTCTCTATCTTCCTAGCTCAACATCTATATTCAGTCATGTGCTCTCTTTGTTTTACTGCTAATTTCTCTCCACTCAAACAAGCCTTCTGCACCTGTAAATACAGCCTCTCTTAAGATGCACAAAAAACACCAACACATAATCTCTTCTTCTCTTCTCCTCCTCTAGTGTTCTCTCTTCTTTTTTGGGCAATAGACACACTGCATGTTCTAAGTCTCTGGTCGAGTGCACGTTTTGAAAGACTCACTGTATTAACCTTGGGAAGCGATTGGTAAAATTAATTTGTACCTCGGTTAGGCCAAAATTGCTTTCAAGGCAGTGGTATACTAGGACACAGTGTTCTTTCTTTCCTTCTGCCATTGAATTAGCCATAACTTTCCTATAATTTGAAGGAGATTTTTTATTACCATTAAATCAATGGCACTTACTGTCCACAAAGCTCTTCCTAACCTCCCAAAATTAGAACCTTTAGATGGAACCAACTACAGATGTTGGTCCCAAAAAATGGCTCATATTCTTTGAATAACTGGAGGTCAACTATGTATTATTTTTTGACCTCACCGAAGAGAACAACACTTCTGAAACCACCATTGCTTCTACTGATGGAACTATCAAAGATAAATCCAAAACCATTGATGTGGAAACGATGAAAAATTTTGAGAAAGACGAACAAAACGGTCAGGGAGCATCCATTGAACCATATGACTAACCCCCTGTTCAATTTGTTTGTCACCTTCAAATTTGTTAAAATTATTTGGGTGAAATTGAAGGTCAACTATGGAGCTGATGATGTTGGAAACAAGAAATATGTCATCGGTGAATGGCTGCGTTTTTAGATTAATGAAAACAAGCCAATTATAGAACATGTTCATATTTATCAGAACCGATGTGCTGAAGTTCTTATGGAAAGCATAAAAATGTGCAAGATTCTGCAGGTTAGTATGCTAATCAAGAAGTTTTCAACGTCTTGGAGTGATTACAGAAACCAACTACAACATAAGAAGAAGGATCTTACTCTGCAGGAACTGATCAGTCATATGAGAATAGAAGAAGCTAATCGCCTAAAAGATAAGACGGAATCTCTTTCTTTAAATTCTTCTAAAATTAACCTTTTTGAATCTGATGTGCCTACAAATAGAGATAGGTACAAAGGCAAAGGTAAGAAGAACCAGCAGCTGAGCTATGCTACGCAACAAACAAGTTTAGCAATAAAAGCCAGAAGCCAAATGAGCTATGCTATGTCTATGGCAAGCCATGGTGTAAAGCAATCCAGTGTCCACTTCGCAAAGGGTAGTCATAACCAAATCGGGAGCCGGTAGCCTAGGCTAACCTCATCGAGGACACCGACGTAATCTATGCAGTGTTCGAAGAGGCAAACCTAGTGGCAAACAATGCTGAATGGATCTATGATACTGGAGCATCGAGGCGCTTCTGCGCTAATAAAGAACTCATATAGGACTTTGAAGATGTTACAAATGGTGAATGCGTCTACATAGAAACTCTACGACTACTAGAGTTATGGCTAAAAGGAAGATTCTTCTTAAATTTACTTCCAGCAAATTACTGTCGTTAAGCATTGTATTGCATTGCCCTCCCTTCATAGAAACTTAGTTTCTGCCACTTCTTAACAAACCTGCATTGAACACTATTGCTGGGGATGACAAGTTTATTATCTCTTATAATAGGGTCTTTGTTGGGAACGGTACCTGAATAGGAGTCTGTTTGTCCTTTATCTTGCTTCTGAAACCCTGAATGAAAATGCTTCTACTTTTAGTTACATTGCTGAGCCTGTTGATTTATGGCATGGTAGGTTAGGGCATGTTAACTTTGCATCCATTAAATGACTCCAACATATGAAATTTATATTTGCTGTGAATGTTGACAATTTCATTAAATGCTCTGTATGTACAGAAGCAAAATATGCAAAAAATCCCTTTAAGTTGGTTTCTAGCAGACAAACAGCATTGCTAGAACTAGTTCATTCAAACTTAGCTAACTTCAAAAAACACAGCCAGTAGAGGAGGAAAAAGGTATTACATCACCTTTGTAGATGACTGCTCTAGATACACCAAAGTTTACCTCCTTAAGTCCAAAAATGAGGCTGAGGAAATGTTTTGGAAATAAAAGCAAAGATAGAAAACCAACTGGACCGAAAGATTAAGAGGCTCAGAACCGATAGAGGTGGAGAATCTGGGACTAACTCTTTGATAGCTTTTTATGAGAAAAATGGCATAATACATGAGGTTAGTGCAGCCCAAACTCCCCTACAAAATGGGATAGCCGAAAGTAAAAACAGAACTCTTAAAGAAACAATGAATGCCATACTTTTGAGTTTGAGACTTCCTGATAATATGTCGAGGGAAGCTGTTTTATCTGCTTGTTATATTCTTAATAGGGTACTCCATAAAAAGCTAGACCAAACCCCATATGAACTATAGAAATAATATGCACCAAATTTGAGTTTCTGAAGGGTGTGGGGACATTTGGCTAAAGTTCCCTTATTAGATTTCAAACAGAAAAACATAGGTCCTAAAACCTTCAACTCTGTGCTTATTAGTTATGCCCAAAATAGTGTTGCATATAGATTCATGTTACTAAATGACTTCACCATCAATGAGTCTAGGGATGCAGAATTCTTTGAGCATGTATTTCCTTTGAAAAAGAGTGACAATGCTGTGCATGAGCTCGTACCTATGCATGTCAATGTGCCTTTCTGTACTTCTAATTTTGGTTGTACAATCTCAATTGAAGAACCTAGGAGGAGTAAGAGACCTAGAGTTGAGAACAGCTTTGGTCCTGACTTTCTCACTAATTTTTCGATTGAAGACTTTGATGCTAATTTATTGTCTGTTGAACTAGTATCTGCCTTCTTTATTAAAGAAGATCCAAAAACCTATGAAGAAGCTATAAGATCTATAGATATTAGCTTTGGCAAAGAAGCCATTAAAGTGAATTAGATTCTACGGTATCAAATCAAACTTGGGAGTTGGTTGAACTACCTAAAGGTTGTAAAACAAGTAGTAGTAAATGGATCTTCAAAAACAAGTTAAGACTTGATGGTTCTATTGACAAATACAAAGCCATACTGGTGATAACGAGATTTAACCAGAAGAAGGGGGTTGACTACCTTGACACATATTCTCCTATGACTAAGATAGCCACAATTAGAACTCTAGTCGTCTTAGTTGCCATCCATGGTCTTATAGTGCATCAGATGGATATGAAAATAGCATTCCTTAATGGTGACCTAGAGGAAGAAATTTATATGATTGAATTAGAGGGTTGTATAGTACCTGGATAGAAGAATAAAATATGCAAGCTTAGGAAATCTCTTTACGGCCTTAAGCAAGCTCCTAAACAGTGGTATGAAAAATTTGATAGTATAGTAGTACAAAATGGCTTTGCTGTGAATACCTCTGATTCCTGTGTGTATTCCAAGGTAATTGGTTCAGATTGTGTGATAATATGCCTATATGTGGGTGACATGTTGATATTTAGCACTAATGCGCATGCTATGAAGGAGACCAAAAAATTGTTTTCTCATTTTGAAATGAAGGACATAGGTGAAGTTGATATAATCCTAAGGATTAAAATTAGAAAGACTAATGATGGTCTTTCTTTGTGCCAGTCTCATTATATTGAGAAAGTTTGAAGAAATTTAACTGTTATGATGTGCTTCTAGTGAGAACTCCTTATAACCCTAGCATACAGTTTAAAAAGAACAAAGGGCCTAGTTTCTCCCAAACTGAGTCTGCTAAATTCATAGGAAATGTGATGTTCCTTATGAGCTATACT
>NCQV01087224.1:5001-15380 GCA_002740545.1 Lophocereus schottii
TGCTCCCTATTATGCATATGAATGCAATCATCCTAATCAAGGATATTCTACCGACAGGTATAGCTAAACGAGTAATGAAAGGCATGGTAATTACATTAGCTTAATCAAAATGGTTTACGTAATGGAAAGCCCTACCCTCAAGTTTCCATATGGAATTAGTTTCTCTCTAAGTCATGAAGCCAGGTAGGTAAATTAACATGCCCATGTCCCAATGGGGATAACACAAGTATATACCTATATATAGTCAAATCGCATCAGAACATTTCAATCAAACCCTTTAACTACCACGTTCTACAAATTAAGGACCAGGTGATACAGTAAAGGTTTGCATATCATCGCAAGTACACCTATACATCACGTGTCATATGAAGCACGTTGGCATTTGGGTATCCAAATAGAGGTTAGCCTAAAAAATACGAGGTACCAGTATGTTATTCTTAGCAAACATAAGAGCACATGCGAATGCAAATTTTGATAGTCACTAGGTTGTGTATTAAATATATATGCATCCAGCCACTCAATCTATAACACAGAGCAATAGGAGTCATGTAATGCAAGTAACACCCTAACGATCTTATCATACGATACGCCACACATATTAGCTCGTGCTACATCCTATACAGGCTTAAAACGGGCACCAAGAAGCTCATGTACTTAATAGCTCACCCACATATATAGTCAGTGAGTCAACTCCTATAATGCAACAACGATTGTGCATAATGAATGTGAGTATCTATATATATGCTGACACGACCTTGGATGCTCTACCATGCTACCTTTCTTTTACATGAAGTATACCCAGCTATAGATGTGAACACATGCAAATGCAACTCTATTATCATCAAGTCACGCATTACATATATTATGTTCAATTACTCCAACTATAACGTGCAAAAATAGAATTCATGGACTACAAATGATGATTAAAAGTCATGTTGTGCAACTAACCACATAAATCAAATCGCTTAACTAGTACAGTCATATGTTTAATCAAGTTCAAGCCAAGCGACCACCAAAAACTCATTCTCTACGCATTCGACCACAAACACATGGACGACCACTGATAACAATCCTAACTATAGGTACTCCCATGGCTTCACGCAGCACATAACGCCATAATCATTCCTTAAGACATTCAGACTTGTAGGGTGGTCACATAGGGAAAACACTTAGACGTGTATACACACGTGTAATCCTAATATACAACCTGTGGTCAATGGTATGGCCTAAAGCTCATCCAAATTATGAAGAGATTGTCGACCAATAGGCTATAACCATTTTGTGTATGGTCAACATTAAGGGTGTTATAATACACAACATTAAGGGTGTTATAGGTATGCATCGAGGTCTTATAAGACACATCTGTCCCATAAGGAATCATAGGAGCCTTACCGTGTAGGTTGCTCATTTTATTAGGAGTTGTTTACTACATACAATTCTAAAGTTTGCTAGGTTCTCTCTTCCTCGCACTTTCTAGGCGTATTAGGGTTCATTCCAGCCAAAACATTGTCACCCCACATCACGAATAATAGTTTGTATGATAAAAAATAAGTAATGCACTGTATAGGAAATAATGACAAGGATAGGGAATGACAAGTGCACTTATGCAATGTTCAATAAGATTCTACTGCCAGCTTTTAAACCTTTAAACATGCATACAAAAATATCCCCTCATTTCCTCACGCAATTCAAAATTCAGAAGAGGAAGGTATCATTTAGTAGGATTGTCGATCATAGCAACTGATCTATAATCATTTCTCTCTTAGTCCATTATAAATGATTCCATTGATGTACACATCTTGACACGTGCACATTCACAAGCAACATCCCAATGTGTATGAAGACATGTACTTATGGAGCTAAACTCATTCATCATTACTAAAGGAATGCAACTCCTTCAGTGTAAAGTGAAACTTAACGCAACAGCCAAAATGACATTAACATTTCAAAATCTTGAATTTCAAAGGTGGAAAATAACTTATCTATTTGTAGCCTCTTCTCTACCACCTCTAAGTATGTCTGCCCTCTCTCTTATAGGGCTTAAGGAGCAATCTGTTTGTAGGGGCAAAGAATGAGCTTGGAAAAAGATGTCTAATCGTTCAAGTTTAAAACAACATACTTTAACTTTCGATTGTTTTATCAGGGCACACTAATGAAACATTTACTATCTGAACCATCACTTAGTTCACGCAAGAATGCACAAGTTAATTGGGTTAACATTCTAACACACAGCTAACATTTTATCCCATGGCTTAACCAAATCACATAACAGTCAATCGGTCAAGTCAGTTAGTACGTATTGCACCAATGGAGCATCCACAATGCCAGTTCAAGGCATAAGGAGCCAATTAGCTCTTATACTGATGCATAACTTACCCCCTTTTAATTAACTGAACTACTTCGAATACATACAAAAGTCGCAAATGACCATTCCATAAGGCACATTTGCACACAGAGCACGACATATGTCACATTATCACAAAGTGTTCCTAGGCAACTATATGAAAGATAGGAATCAGGTTGCGGCCCATAGTCGCAGGACCTTACTCTGATACTATCTATAACACCCCCAACCTCTAGAGTTATGAGTATTAATGATTTCTTTATATCCTACTTAAAATATGAGGCTAAATAGGCAGAGTTCTACCTAAAAATGGGCTAAAACTAGGCTTCCAGCCTTACAATAGGTTCCTACATTCGATAAATGCATAAACATGCATTCATAACTCAACGGCTAAATACGGGATATCACAACTCTACGAGCTGCACACCCAGAGTATACCAAGAATAAAGTTCAATAAACAGAAAGAACAATAAAGATACAGCTCAACGGATCACACATCTAGAGCACTGGGGTTTACATCCCATAATAAGTAAAATGGCTAAGCAAATGACTGACCACATAGATGGTTAGCCCACATAGCCATTCAGAATGACTATTACTCAATATACTACACATGAACCAACAGAATTAACTTACAGGCTTGCATACTTGTAAATACATTACATAAAACTAATAACTCTTAAATCTATGTCACATAAGCCCTTCAGATCTTTCCAAAGTGCAAGAAGTCTCTAATTCAACTTGTGTAGTCCAAACTCTACCTATCATAACCAAATCCTGGGGAAAAGGGAAAATATAGTGGCATGAGCTACCACACGCTCAGTGAATAATTCCCAACCCCCAGAAAACTAAACAGTTGCACATCATGCTTTAGCTAGCGCACACACAATCTGATATCTACAATATTGTGTAAGAAGCATGTAGGGTCTTTCACATTTGTCATCACCTCAATGACCTCTCTAGTACAATGGTAATCTTATTGATGGGCAGCCCAGTGCACAAGCATCCCGCGTTCACGCAGGGTCCGGGGAAGGGCCGCACCCCAAAGGGTGTATTGTAGGCAGCCTAACCTGACTTTGTCAGTGGCTGATTCCACGGCTCGAACCCGTGACCTTTTGGTCACATGAAGACAACTTTACCAGTTGCTCCAAGGCTCCCCTCCACAATGGTAATCTTATTCTCCTTCTAATTCATGCACAAGGTACTTAACTTGTCTAATCTAAGTCTTTTATAGCTTATTTGGGTAATCCCACGTTATATGAACATAAAATCACATAATATAAGCATAGCATCGCATAACACGTACACAGGATTCATTATTAAGCTAATTCACGCAACAAATCTAGTATTGGATGTAATAGAACACTTTGTCCATATATAAAGACCCATTATAAAGGAGTTTAAACAAAATCATCAAGTGAGACTCCATTTATCAAGAAAGCGAGATTAATGTTTATCGCTTAAACCAACGAAAATTCTTATAAAACCTCGTTACGCACTTGGTAGATAGCTAGAACTCAATGAAAACTTTTTTCAAGAAGATATGCACCTTTTTCATATCTTTACATAACATCACCCTCGAATGAGGCATCTACATCACAGGACATATACAAAATCATTTTATAAGGCATCGGATTCTCATATTTGTGCTTAGTACGGGTGAGGCTGTCACTCACGCTCTATTGTACCGGTGAGATTGTCACTCACATTTCGTATTATCCCCAGGGAATTTAGTTGACTGTTACGCTTATCAAGTATTCTAGGGTTCTCATTTCTGGGTCTACCTCCTAAGCTTTAGGTTCTCGCAAACTGGGTCTGCTTCCTGATCATTTGTCCAACCACTTAGCACCATTCTCCTAGCCCAAAACATTTTAGATGCATTTCATATCCAATACCACTTGCATTACAACTTTCATTGCACCACAAATAATGACATTCTCATTCTCAAGAGGCTCGAAGCCAATAAAGATTTGGCATTGACCTTCGAAAGCATAAAACCACTCACTTTGATAAAATATGCTTAAAATGAGTTAATGACTATATATTCATTCATTCTTCAAGACAGGTGATATGAAAACTTGTTTTAAAGCTTACGTTGAATTCATGTATAATTATCTTGATTTCTCACACTTCAAATGCGAACATTTCATCTAATAACATGAAATTCTAAACATACTTAAGAGACGTCGTTCAGGTCATAAAAGGGGTTTACATTGTATAATCACTACTACCGTTAGCTAACATCTGTCTATCTGCCATAGACAGTCACACATTTTAACTCTAGGTGACTTAGCATCACGATTGAATAAAGGAAACTATTCACGATATGACACAGGGTTCATTCAAGTGTAGTTACATGTCTCTTTGCTTATGTCTGCTTATCACACCAAGCAATTAAATAGTTATAAAAGCTTCAATTTAACATGAAACTCAATTCAGGCATACACAAAAAACGCATGCGCAAACCCAAGGCTAACATATCACATTTAGTTCATTGACACAAATTGACTAAGTTTCGGCACTCAACATATATAATGCAACATTAAATACGACATCACACTTCGTAATACACAGATTTCACATAATCCAAACTCCCTCCTCCTAACACCGATCGCAACAGTCCTCAAAACCATATCAGTTCCACCTAAATGATTCACCGACTACTTACAGTTTCTCAACTCGTTATAGTTTGAACCTAATTACTAAATTAACTACCGCAGATATTTCAAAAACATTTACAAATCAGTAGTAAGTTTAGGGATCAGGAACAACCCACCTGGGCTCTAAGCTAAGGGCCCAATTTATGGGTCGCATGGTCGGTCTCTAGCCCAAACGCAATTAGCAGGATGCCTGTACTCAGATTCTTAATTTAGTCTCACATTTTATCGAATGATTGTTGCACACCAAGGAGGATCACTAAGATAGCACGATATGCAAATGGGTAGGTGAGAACAATTCAAAAACTGCTTAGTAAAGTTGGCCAGAATTGAACTCAATGAACATACCTAGAAGCACCAACAGAACAGAACCCACCTAATGAAGACCAGTTGTTCTGTTGCCGTGGTTACTATTATCCATCCTCCTTTTAACCTTTTTCTCTCGACCTCCCTAGCCATCGAAACCGACCCCAACTGTGAGCAATGCTGGTCACAAGAGTTGTGATGTACAGGGTTTGAAAATATTAGCCCTCAAACCCTTGATTCGCGTGGCTCTCAGTGGTCACAGGACTTGAGCCCACCAGAGGCACCTTGCCGCCAAACCTACCATTGCCGACGCCTAGGCACAGCCCCAATCCTCTTTCTTACCTTGCTCCCTTGTTCTCACTCGATATCTCCCTCTAGCCTAGCGGAGTATGGTGTCGTGGTTGTGGTGCGAGCTATGGAGCGGCGCCACCACCGCCGTCCTGTGGTTCACGGGGCTGGGGAAGCAGAAAACCCCCTAGTTCCCGTTCTGGGGAGGAAGAAAAGGGTCTCGGCCCCCCAATTATTCCTTTTTTCTTTTTTTTGTGTTGTTTAGTCTCACTTATTAAACCGAGTCCGTGTTAGGCAAGTTTTAATATTTATAAATCCTAAGTGCAAGGTGCATCGCTAAGTACTCGGGGTGTCATCTATAGGGAGTTATGTTTCTAAACACCAGACCTAACTAAAGCATCCCAAGCTGGGCATGATAGAGGGGATAGGAAATAGAATTAAACTACTAAAATAAAAACAAAGATTTCGATTATGATTAAACTTAAGATAAACAAACTAATCAAGTCAAACCTTAACATTCCCAAGTTATGCTAGCATTCAAAGATGATCAGTTGCATCATTAAAGACCACCCAAGCCCTCTCTCAAGGGTCATGTGCTAGTCTAATTGTTCTAATCTCCTATTTTCATAGGATTCGTCAAATAAACTACAACATTGATAACCCTTGACCTAGCTAGCGACCGAAACCATTTTCATGTCTGAATCCTAGCTATTCTCTCTACCCACACTAAACAATCAACCTAATCTATCAGCATAAGTAGAATGCCCCAAAACATGAATAAAAGCTCTTTCAAGCATTTTATCAATCACTGGGTGGGCATAAAAGAAAACTCTAAATTCAACATGAACAAAGTAGGTCATGGTCTACACAAGAATCAATTGGCCATCTCAAGAACAAATCACAACCAAAGATCAAGGCTTCAATTCAACAAACATAGAAACCAAAGCAAAATAGTAATTTATTAAACTAGCAAAGAAACTCAAAAGCATGAAATTAATCAGAGAGAGAGAGAGAGAGAGAGAGAGAGAGAGAGAGAGGAAGGGCTTAGCATTAAATCTTGAAATCAATCCGTCTTCTACAAATTATACATAAAACTAAACTAATCTAATCCCCCTAAATGGGGTTTTTATTGGCTAAAACTAAGCTAAGAATTCCCAAAAAGTCGCACAAGGAGAGCCCTCCGAGGTCCGAATAAAAACGCCTGAAGGGACTTTAAATAGGAAATCGAGCGCACGACCGAAGGCAAGTGAACACAACCACCCCTTTCTGGGGTGGCACGGTCATGCCACGTCGCACAGCCACACCCTGCTAATTTTTTGGCATGATCGTATGGCTACCTCGTCATCCTTTTTTGCTGTCTTTTGCTTCACTCTTTTTCGCAGCATTTGCTCGATTAAAGTTTATTACCTACAAAAGGAAATAAAACAAGTAAAAATCCTGAAGATTATATTATTATACAAGCTACAATTAGGTAACAAAGGCACATAAAATACAACAAATTATCGCCTGACAGGAACTTGAAAAATAGTTTGGATGTACAAACAAAGCATAAATATACACAAGAGAGAACTTTATACATATTTTAACTAACCAGGGCACCTATGCAACAAAGATATTAACCTGCATATAAACACGGTATACATATCAAGACTCTCTATCCCCATCGATAACATCAAAGCACTAACTTTTCATCCCACTGTACATCAAAACTTGGAATCCATCCTAGTGCTTAGTGTGCTAGTGTATCATCATCCTAAGACTTACGCTTACCAGAATAAAACTGAATCCCAATTGATTAACAGAAACTACATTATTGGCTTATTAACATAGAAAGCAAGCATTCCCAGTAATCGTATTACCTGAAAGGATCACACCCAGCAGCAGTATTGCCTCGAAGTGTAACACCCACTAGCACATGCCTTAAAGGGATACTGGTCATTTCAATTTTTTTTCTTTTTCTATTTTTTTTTTTTTGGGAAAGCAAACAAAGGCTAAAGTAACTATGTACAAGATAAGTGGGAGAGCCAATCATGGAAGACTAAAGCCCTAAGCTAATGATGATGGTATAGATAAAGATTTGATTGCACATCAATAATGAATAATTGGGGTTAGAATTAAGGGCTAGAATAATACACTAAGGATGAAGATCTATCATGCATATCATGTTCCCATATAAGCTAATAGTCAAAGCACATAGCATTTAAGCTAATCACAAAAGTACGAAGCTTCTCCAAAGCCCAAAGAAAAAATTATACAAAAGCGTAAAAGTTTCACAAAAATATGCACAAAAGGGTATATGACTTCCCACCCCCACACCAAAATCTCCAATGTCCTCATTGGGAGCCGAGGAGTCACTACCACCACAAAAACGCACAAAAACAAGGAAAACAAAATCACACAAAAGAAAACAAAGCAAAGAGGTGATCATAGCCATCAGTTGGCTCAACAATATCCCAAAGTTCACCTCAAAGTTGATCACCAACAAAAACACCACCTAATATCCACAGCTAAACACAACCTAATATTTACAACTAAACAAAAAGAAAAGAAAGAAAAGAAAAGAGGAGCAACGAGAAGGGTTGGAACCATCATACCGCATTAGGTGCTACGTGCACCTAAGCTATGCCTCGCTAAGATGTGCTCTAGGAGGTTGGAAGAGCATCAGCTAATCCTTCTAGTCTCTCAAGACTCGAGTTCGAAACTCAGATGTTGTCAAAGCTCGTAGCAGGTTATCGAACACCCGAGCATGCAACTGAGATGGAGGTAAGTAAGAGCACAAAAACATGAATCCAAAAATGATAGTGAGTGCTCTCCTAAACTTGTAAAATGCTTCGGAAAAATTGGTAGAATAGTCAAAGGCAATAATCAACATGATTTTTCCAAGTAAATTCTCTAGGTGCAGATTGTAGGGATCAAGGGAGGGTTTATACCTTCTAAAGGTACCTAGAGTCTCAGAATAGTCGACCTTATTCCTCTCATGCACAACATGAGAATCAACATGTAGCCAATCGTGACACTCAGGGGAATGGGAGGGTAGTGAACCTGAAGGAAAAGCATGAAAATTGCTAAGGGGATCAGGGGACACATAGTCATCATGATCAGGACTAGGTAAACTATAAACATAACATCCACACTTGGGCTCCCAACATGAGCCTCATTAGGATCAAGCTCCTCAATAGCTATATTGTCTGACCCACAACAAGAATCATCCTCATCAATACTAACATCAGCACTAAAAATCTCACCCACCCTAAACTCTGTCAACTAGGTTAAAGGGTAAGGTGGGTTAGGAAAGGTCATGAGAGATTTAGTGTTGTCCCTTAGGGTGTTAGGTGAGGATGGAGCAACAGGAAGCAAAGTAGTAAAGGGAGGGTCAAACACTTCACCTAGTCCAAACTCTAGAGCAAGAAAAGACTCACCATCATCACACAAGTTGATATAAGGTTCAGGGGAACAAAACCTAGGGTCAGTCTCATGTGATAGGTCATACTCCCGTATAACATTAGTAAGTTTGAGTTGTTGCTCATTCATTGTCTCAATCATACTGGAAAGTTTAGCAAAACTATAAGCAAAAATATAATAAGGACAAGAATCACTGTTATGATTAGAACGATTATAATGCTCACACATAGGAGGGGCATAGCTAGGGATGCAAGGGAAGAGGATGCAAGAATCAACACAACTAGTGTCAAATTCAAAAGTTTCCTGAGCTAAGCACTCAAGCAAATCCCAAGCTTAACAACATTATGGGTACAAAAATCCCAATGCTCTAGATGAGCATGGGATTCATAAGTCACATCCTCATTGACTATACTCAAAGTTTCCCACTTATCCAAATAGTACCACAATGAGTAAGAAAAGAATGTAATCTGGCGAAGTATCTCCAAAACAGTTCATGCTCATACTGAGAAAAGTGAAAAGCTGGCATTTTAAAATTTTTTTTTTAGTTTTTTTTAAATAAAAGCCTAGTCTAGAATGCTCAAGTGAGCTCCGATATTGTGAACCACCAACTCCCCTGGTAAAGACACTTAAAACTTATTAGGGAAGTTCTAATATTTATAAACCCCAAGTACAAGGTGCGTCGTTGAATACTCTGGGTATCATCCGTAGGAAGTTGTATTTCCAAATACCATAACTAACTAAAGTGTCTCAAGCTAGGCAAAACAGAAGGGATAGAAAATAGAACTAAACTACTAAAACAAAAACAAAGATTTGTACTATGATTAAACTAGAGATAAACTAACTAATCGAGTCAAACCTTAACCTTTTCAAGTTATGGTAGTATTAAGAGATGATTGGTTGCATCATTAAAGACCACCAAGCCCTCTCTCAAGGGTTATGAGCTGGTTTAATTGTTGTAATCTCCTATTTTCATGGGATTAGCTCAATTAAAATACAAGATTGACAACCCTTGACCTAGCTACCGACTGAGACTATTTTCATATCTAAATTCCAGCCATTTTCTCTAACCACACTAGAAAATCAACCTCACCTCACAGTATAAGTCGAATACCCCCAAATACACATAAAAGCTCTTTCAAGCATTTCATCGATCATATGACGGGTATGAAAGAAAACCCTAAATTCAAGCATAAATAAAGTAGGTCAAGGTCTAGATAAGAATCAATAAGCTATATCAAGAACAAATCACAACCAAAGATCAAGGCTTTAATTCACACACACTGAAATTAAAGCAAAATAATGATCTATTAAACTAGTAAACAAACTCAAAAGCAAAAAATTAAAGAGAGAGAGAGAGAGAGAAAGAAGAATTTAGCATTAAA
>NCQV01087244.1:0-22021 GCA_002740545.1 Lophocereus schottii
GTAAGAGGTCATGCTAGCTGCACGTGGGACTGGGGCGAAGTGAGTAGCGCGTGCACTGTACGTGGGAATGGTTGTTTTATTTTCAATTTAATTTTCTTTTATTATTGTTTTGGGTTATGATGGGCATTTGGGTTGGGTTTGAGTCAATTTAGCCCAATTCTTCCAATTTCGGTATTTTTCTATCTTTTTCTCGCACTTTTTTCGAAATATTCAAAACCTATAAAACAAAATAATATTAAATAAAAACCTAAAAATAACAATTATAACGAGCATAAATCGTGTATCAAAATATTGTAAAAATAACACATTTTTGGCACGAACAAAAATCAAACGCCAAAATCTAAAGCGATACTTGAATGCAAACCCTAAAAATCTAAAAATCCAAATCCAAATTAGACTAACAAGATACCCTAATTAAAACTTGAACGACTTCAACCTAAACCTAAAATAAAACCTAATTAAAACCTAATTACCTAGCTTTAATAGCCGCTGCTTCCTTTATACCCGAGCCCTTGATTTGCCAGTGCCGTGGACGGTGAAGATGAGGTGATGATATGGGTGTGTTGGTTGCTGCTGCGCGAATCACAGTGGACGGGGGATGAAGATGGTGGTGTGCTGGTGTTGTCGAAGAGAGAGAGAGAGGGAGATGAAAAAAAATGGAGGAGCAGGGGTCTGGGTTTCGGGTTTCTTCAGGCCAAAAGTCGAGAGAGAGGAGAGAGAAAATGAGAGGAGAAATGGGGGGTTTAGGAGGCACGCGCACGACACGTGGTGGGCTGGGTAGATTATTTAGGTTTTATTATTTTTATTTTTTTCTTTTTGGGTTATTAAAGAAAGCGGACTAATGATTTTTTTGGATCAGGTTTGAGTCCATCTGGCCCAATGCTTCGTTGTTGGCATTTTTTGTATCATTTTCAAGCATTTTGTCCGAATTATTCAGTACTTACAAAAGCAAATAAAATCAAATAAAAAACCTAAAAATAACAATTATAACGAGCAAAATCGGGTATAAAAGTATCATAAAAATAAACATTTTTGCACGAACCAATACCCCTACCCCAAGATTTTGCTCGTCCTCGAGTAAAACAAACTAAACTAGCGAAAAGGAAATGAAAAATAAGAAAAAGAAAATCCTAACTCACTGTCATAGGAATCACAGTTACATTTAGCGTATGCAACAAACCCTTTAAACGTCTTTGTCTCCCAAGTGGACGAGCAAGGTCTCATGAGGGTTTTCAAGTGAAACACCTGCAAAAGTTATTTCAAAAATAAAAGAAAATCTTTTTGGTTTTTTCTCAAAGCTAATATGTACAAAATTAGGGAAAGATATGCACACGTTCTAGTCAACTAAATCACCCATGTAACCAAATTATTGACCTCACAGAATGTACTTCAAAGTCCTCTACCCAATAAATAACATCAAAGCACTAATTTTTCACCCCATTGTACATCAAGATTCTAAATCTATCCCACTGCTCATGTGTAATTGTATCATCACCCCAAGGCTTAGATTTACTAGAATCAGACTCAATCCCACTTGCCTGATACAACTACATTATTAATATATTAACATTGGAAGCAAACTTTCCCAATAGCAGTATTACCTCAAAGGGTAACACCCAGTAGCACGTGCCTCAAGGGGTAATGCCCAGTAGCGCAAGCCTCAAAGGGATACTTGTCATTCTAAATTTTATTNCATCTCTTCTTCTTTTTCTCTTCTTTATTTATAATATTCATTCATTATTTTTCTCAAAGTAATCGTGTCACAAGCAAGTGGGAGAATGATTCATGGAAGCTTAAGACCTAAAGATAATGATGAAGGAATAAACAAGGATTAGATTACACACTCTACAATAAACAACTGGAGTTAGAATTAGGGCTTAGAATGTCACACTGAGACCGGAGACCTATCATGCACATCCTACTTACATGCAAGCTAATAACCAAAGCATAAGAGATTTAAGCTGATCGGAAAGAGTACAAACATCCTCAAAAACCAAAAAAAGCTTCAAAATTTTCAAAAGTGGGCACCTTCCACACCAAATTTTCACAATGTCCTCATTGTGGGAACTAAGGCATTAAAAAGCAAGCACAAAAGCTATACAATGGTAAAACCACATAAAACCACAAATATATGCAAACTAGGACACCAATACAAATCATAAACGAAATCAAAAACAAACATAAAATTGCCAAAATCAAAATCTCAAAAGAAAAGCAAAAGCAAAACTAACTCTAAAACAAACCAAACCACTAAATGACCAAAATCAAAACCAAGCTTAAACAAAATAGGACCCAAACATGAAAAATCAAAAAGTAAAATAACTAAATAAAGCAAAATAAAAACCAAAACCTAAAAGAAAACAAAACCAATCAAGACCAAAACAAACATAATCACCCAAAATAAAAACAAAACCAAACCAAGGACTTACTAAACATCAACCTAAATCAAAAGACACCTAAAACAAAACAAAATATATAAAAAAAGAAAGGCTAAATACAAAACAAAAACGAGAACACTAAAACACCAAAAAGGAAACAAAAAGAAACTATTAAACAAAAACAAGACCAAAGGAAAACCAAAACTAACCCAGCTAAAGAAACATGACACCAAACTAAGGGAACAAAACACAAATTTAAGGAAACCAAACAATGAAACTAGAATATACACAAGGACAATCCTAGATATTCACAACTATCAAGTATTCACAAAACAATAACACAACCAAGGGTGATCATAGCCCACACGACTCAACATATCCTAAATTGCTCCTCAAGATCAATCACCCATCACAATTCACTGTCCTAAATATCCACAACTAAGTGCGAAATGAAAGAAAAGAGAAGAAAAAGGAGAAAAAGGGAAAGTGGAACAATCATACCAGGTTAGATACAGATTGTACCCAAACTAAATGTTTTACTCAAATGACATCAAGGACGACCATGAAGCATTAGGCACTCCACATTAAGCTGAAAAGTGGAACTCAAATCAAAACTCATTAAAGTACGTAGCAGCTTATCAAACAAAAAAGCCCAACTCTCAATCATATAGAAACAGTGAAAAGCAGTGAGTTGGAGCCAAAAAGAGTACATCCACCTAGCCAATAGAGTACCAGTAAGGGCCTGCTTCAACTTATCAAATAGTTGAGCTCAATCAGAAAGGAAACGAACACACTCAGAACAAGCTAGTATTGAGGTCATTGGCCTAGAAACTATATTAGCATGAACGAACAGTTTAGGCAAAATAGTGGACGCACAGTTCACAAGTCTTGTCAGTTTGGTTTAAATCAAAATTCTTAGTGACAACATTATGAGACTCAACAATTTCAGACTTATAATATTCAAAAAGGAGGTCAGCTTGGATAGGATCAAAAGAAAATGATTCATATTCAGCACAGAGATCCACATCTAAACTTATATTGACTTCAAACCCATACGAAAAAGATTCATATTCTATAGAAAGAATATCATCGTCGAAGTCCAAAATAGTGGGTTTAGTCACCTCATCGCATAACTCCTGTGAAATATCTTCTGAATCATCTAAATCATGAGGCTCAACTTCAGGTGTAATACTTATATCTAACTCACTAACAGTATCAGATTGTTCATCAACCTCAACCTCACAAAAGTCATTCAGAGTGGTGGGGGATCGGCAGAAACTAGGACATCATCAGTGATGCCCTTAGGTGAGCTAGTGTGGGGGTGCGAGGTCAGGTGATAGAAACATAGGGATGTCACTCTCTTGATCTAGACTGGACAGATACATGTGATAATTCAAGTCAGGCCTAGTAGAATAAGAGGGTTCAAAATCATCATTAAGACTAACTGCAGGTTCAGGAGATCCCAAACTAGAGTCAGGCTCACTACAATTCCCCCTACTTTGGTTAAAACATCGAGAATGTTCAGCAATTCTCTTTTTCATTGTCTCTATCATTTGATCAGTCAAGTCATTAACCTTCTTTTCAAAACTTGCATAGGTAGCATCCAGATAAGCACAATAAGGGCAATGACAAGTAGCATGATTAGACAACTCACAATAATCGCACAAAACAGGAGGCATATAATAGTAACATGGGCCATTTGAATCTATAAAGTAGTCCTGATGGGAAGGATTAGCAGGAACAACAGACTTCCTATGAGTTAGGTATCGAAAAGTATCATTAGCTTGTTCAAACGCATAGGTTTCCTAAGCTAGTTTTTCAAAAAAATCCGAAAATTCATCTTGAGTTTTTGCTAATAATTCTATTAAACCTCCAGGATAAATTGATTCAACATAACACTTCAACTCAACATTTAGACCCACAGCAATGACCTCATAAATTTTTCATTTTTCAAAATTATGATTCAGTTGAGCATGATAATCATTAAGTCATGAAAGATAACTCCAAAAAAGTTCATGCTCATATTGCAGGAAATGGAAAACTGGCATTTGAAGTTTTTAAAGTTTTTAAAGTTTTTCAATTTGTAGGGGTTTTCAAGTTTTTCTAATTTTTATGGGTTTTTGGATTTTTTTTTTTCAAGAAATGAACTAAATGTATCACAAATAATAACGAATAAACAAAGTAAATCAAATCATAAGCAACTAATAAGAACGAAACATAAAAAAGAAAAAGTCTTCAAATTGAAGGAAACATAAACTTGCCATTTTGTTTTTGAGGTTTTTAAATCTTTCAATTTTTTTTGTGGTTTTCAAGTTTTTCTAATTATTTTTTTTCAATTTTAGGCTTTTCCCCTTTTTTTTGAATTTTTGAATAATTCAAGTAATGTACTAAATCAAATCACAACTTAAAACATAATAAAGCATCCTAACACCAAAGTAACTACAAAAAGAAAATATGACCTAATCTAATTCTGTTGTCTCCGACAACGGTGCTAAAAACTTGTTATGATAAATTTTAGTGTCAAACAAAGTGTCGCAAGCATACAATTTTCGCTGGAGCACTTGAGAGTTATCTCCTCAGGGACAAGGCATAAAATTAAGTCACTAGAAAACTACTAAAATTAATTAATTAGACTAACTGACATCTAATGAACTAATGATGCTCAAAGCTATTTAACTAAATCGAAGAGGAGCTTTTTAACATATATTCAACGCACAATTGTAGCAACCAATATCTAAAGTTTAAACATAGCCTTTTTATAATTAACATAAATTGTCTAAGATGAAACACAGTAAATTAAGAAATAGAGTACAAGAGCT
Source organism: Lophocereus schottii (assembly GCA_002740545.1). Lineage (NCBI taxonomy): Eukaryota > Viridiplantae > Streptophyta > Magnoliopsida > Caryophyllales > Cactaceae > Lophocereus > Lophocereus schottii. Next base: position 5,198 of record NCQV01087244.1, read on the forward strand.
GGAAGGGAAATAAGCAATTTACCTTACTGTAGCTATGAAAGAGGCTTAGGACACATTCACATTAGTTTTAGCAAGCTCACAACACACCTCTTCAAATCCACCCCTTGACTCAGAACTCAATTTAATCCCAGAACAAGAAACAGAGATAAGGGCAGAGACAGAGCAGGGATGTCTTGACCATAGCACCCTTCAACTAAACCAAAAACAGAGTAGCAAATCGAAACATGACACAGAGAAGAAGAGGGCAAGGGGATCGAATTTGCCACTCAGCTCATTATGCATCAATCAAAGTAGAATTTAGAGATAGAAAATGCATGGTAGACTAGCATTGGAAGTGAAACAGTGCAACAGGAGGAGTCAGAACGGAAAACAAAGCAAAGAAAGGAAATCGATTCATTAGAAATCAAAGGATAAATTGAACCATTCAAACCTAGATTCTATGATCTCCATTAATGGTGAAGAGGAAAAACCTAGAAAATCGCACTCATACCAGATAACCATCGTCCAAGATGAACCAAATTCATGAAATTCGAAATTAAAAAAAATCGCAATCCTTACTCAAAAATTAACAATACTAAAACTTAGTCCACTAATTTTTGGCTAACACGCATAGATTAAGGATGAAAAATAGAACACTTACAAATGGAAATCAAACCCTAAAATCTAAAACGATACTTTAAACCCTAAAAATTTAAAAATCCAAATCCAAATTAGAATAACAAGATATCCTAATTAAAACTTGAAAGACTTCAACCTAAACCTAAAATAAAACCTAATTAAAACCTAATTACCTAGCTTCAATTGCCGCTACTTCGTTTATACCCGAGCCTAACTCCATTGCAGCCCTTGATATGCCAGTGCCGTGGACGTTGAAGATGGGGTGATGATGTGGGTGTGTTGACTGCTGCTGTGCGAATCATGGTGGACAGGGGATGAAGATGGTAGTGTGCTGGTGTTGTCGAAGAGAGAGAGAGAGAGAGAGAGAGAGAGAGAGAGAGGGAGATGAAGAGGATGAAAAAAATGGAGGACCAAGGGTATGGGTTTCGGGTTTCTTCAGGCCGAAAGTCGAGAGAGAGTAGAGAGAAAATGATAAGAGAAATGAGGGGGTTTAGGAGGCACGCGCACTGCACGTCGGTGGCTGGGTAGATTATTTAGGTTTTATTATTTTTATTTTTGTTCTTTTTGGGTTATAAAAGAAAGCAGACTAATGATTTTTTTGGATCGGGTTTGAGTCCATTTGGCCCAATGCTTCATTGTCGGTATTTTTTTTATCATTTTCCCTCATTTTGTCCGAATTATTCAATACCTACAAAATCAAATAAAATCAAATAAAAACCTAAAAATAACAATTATAACGAGCATAAATCGGGTCTAAAAGTATCGTCAAAATAACAAATTTTTGGTACGAACAATTTTAGATTGACTACATGCTTGCATGCCTTATACATTGTCACTTGGTAATGACAATTACCTAACCCAGCAAGGGTGAAGCAAAATAATGCTTCAATTCTTAACAATTAGTCCATACACAAATAAAATTTATTTATGGCAAAAATTCCTAAAGAAGTTTAAAAAGCATTTGGAAACCCAACCTATCTTAAATAAGCTTAAAAAATGACAAAAGATGCGATTTTATGGTAATTTATAGGCATGTAGCTAGAGCACATGACCTAGAGCATGGCATAGTACTACTAGGGTCAGTGAGGTGGCACATTGTCTCAGAGTCATACTCTCAAAACAAACTATTTACATTAACATTAAAATAGAGGCTTGGCCCAAAGTGCATGGTAGATGGCATGGTCACAAATGCTGTCAAGGCCAAGCAGCAAGCTTTGGAGCCCAACATCTATGGCTAGGCCCAAAATCATGTTGATGGTGCCTTCTTATGATTTTCTCTTTATTTTTAATCCCAACCTAAGGTCAAAGCACACATGAGGCTACATAAAGTTATTCCCCATCAAAAGATCTTTTTAATGATGTAGATAAACTCATTTTTGAAAAGTAATGGAAAAGTTATGAATCGAATAGTGAGCCATGTGCAGAAACAAACCCCTTTTCACTTTTTGGCCTATAACTCATTCTACTCTTTTGAAAAATTTATGAAAATTGATCCATTAGAAACCAAACTCAACAAGCTTTCTAAAATAAAAAGAATCGCATTAATGAAACATTGGATGAGAAAGTTATGGCTTAAACAAGTTGACCCTACCGTGTTGTTTGCCTACCCCTAGGCCTCCATTGCATGAACTATAATACATGTTTTGCATGGAGGCTCGAATTAACCTCTTAATCAACCTTCGAATCATGATGAAATTGATTTTGATTAATAAATTGATTGATTGTTGAAGTCATTTTGGTTTTGATTTTATTTTTTATTATCATTTATTTTACTTACAAAAAAGTTTTGATTCATTTCTTAGCCTAGTCTACTTCATCTGTTATAAAGATAGAGCCTCTCCCTCATTGAACAACATTCTACACGTAGAGAAACTCTACATTTTTCTACCGTTCATTACCATCGATTACCAAGGAGAAACTCACTTTTTTTCTCCCTGGGCACTATCTCCCTTCCTATTCACAAAAAACATTTTCAAGTGGCAAAACTCTGTCCTGATCCTCACTTAAACTTATTCAATTAGACTAGTTTTCATCTTATTCTTACATGCTTGGGAGAAAGGAATCAAGTGGATGTTGCTTTGTTGCTCTATTTGGATCGAGGTAGATCTTAAAGGCCATAAACTAAAGATGGTAGTTCATTTAGCATTTTCCATGGGTTGGTTAAAGGACTTGGTCGAGAGAAGGAAAAGAGTATTTTCTACATAATTATAGGTTTGTAATGAAATGTGCTAGGTGCTCTAAAAATTAACTGGTTAATCCATGCTACCATATAGCTCAATGAAATCACCACTTTTGAGAAAACGAATTTCACGCACCCCTTAAAAGAGGGTGGCTACACAGGAAAAAGCCACGCTGAGCCTCAAGGACCCACGGGCCTACTCCACCGACTAACACCATTGAGATGGGTGATTTTATTGGCGATTCCATTGAGGATGATATAAGTAGGTGGGTGACACATTAAAGAAATGAATGCAATTAAAACTTTTTATTTTTCGATTTAAAAACTGTATCATATGGGCATCTAAGTGCTATGTGCAAGGGCTTAGAAAATATGTAACTTTATCAAGTTCACTCTACTAAAATGTTTGTGCTTTCACCCCCCAAATCATGTAGAGCTCCTTGCTACATTTTTCCTTTCCCATGGTCACGACACTGCCACTAAAAAGCACTACCTTGCAGCTCTTCAAGGCACATCACTTCAAAGATGAAAACAGTCCAGTCCACCCCACCTAGGCATTACGACTACCGAATCTGTTGTATGCCCTTTTGACCATAGATTTAGGATCAAACTTATGATTGCCTTAAATAAATGCTAAGTGCTGTCTTCTGTGCCTCCTATATGTGCTTCTTTGTGAATTACGAGTTGTTTTAAAAAAAATTGAGTTCTAGTTTAATGTGCCTTTTGAATCAAGATTCAAGCCTTGCTGAACAATGAAAGACATTCCATCAACTAATTAGGGATAGGACCCAGCGGCAATCGATTTTATACCGATCGAGTTAGAATTATGCCCTAGAGACAATGAGGGTATGCCACTGCAGCCTAGCGGCACTACCCCCCATGCCACTGGGTACTAAAGGGGGGCTCTGTGATTGCTTTAGCTCACCTGTTGGGTTATTTTAGTTGGTGTTTCTGGGCTCCTTGAGATGTTAACTTTTCAATGCCGTTTGTCTTAGGGTTCGGGGTAAAGGTCTCTTTCATTCTTTGCATATGTGCATCTACAGCCATATCATTAACATCTTCCAAGATCATCTTCATCATTATCCATGCATTCATAATAGACCATCTAGGACTCCTAACATGTAGATTTTTACATCCATAGCTCATTTAGCATAGAGCATGCATATACTTATAGGAGAGTCCATTATCATGGCCTATCTATGGTAGGCCATCATCATACTCCATTTTGGATTACAAGCATTTGTAAGGACGTGGTCCTAGGGTTCATGCTATGGGTTCATGCTATGACTCGCTCGTTAGGTATTTGGATTCAAAACTATTTTTTTTAAATGATCAAAACTATAATGGAACAAGTAGACTGGGCCTGAGAGTCTGACCAGGGTCCTGATCCAGGAACCCCGCCAGGTTCTAGAATAAAACTATATCCAATTCCCTGGTCTGGTTTCTGACAATGTCGACTGTCTGATATTGGGCCAGAACTGGGCATAGTTCCTAGTCTAGACAAAGGCACTATCATAGATCCCGAGCCTATTATACTCCAATACGAAAACAACAATAAAATAAAAATTAAAAAAAAAGCGTAAAGTTAATTAATAGAGTCGCCTATCAGTTTTAGGAGAAACTTACAAACCAAATTCACTTTTTGAAACGGGCGATAACTAAAGAGACACTAAAGGTACAATCAGTTAATAAGAACAAAAAAATTGAAGGGACACCGAAAGGGACAATTAACTTGCTTCTAAAAGGTTTTTGAAAGGCCCCTAAATAATCTTTAGTGTGGGGATCGTTTGACTCCATAAGCTCAAAGATTCAGGGGTGACGGTATGATGTCGTGATGATGAAGTGCATCATAACACTATATATTATCACCGATGCCCTTTACTAATCAATACAGGAAACTAAATTTCTAATTACACTTAAAATAGCAAATACGCAATGTATTAGGATCAACTAACTCAAATAATAGAGATTGAAAATTACAATGTTGCTCCAAAGGAATTGAAGGAAATAATTCAAATCATTACAGCAGATGAGGCTAAACTAATTAAAGATTACATCTTTGCTAAATCAGAGAACAAATTAAATAAAGAAAAAGAAAGTAGAGAGAAAGAGAGAAGGTTTGAAAGGTTGGCACCCTCAGGTTACCTGTTTGAGTGACTTGAACCTTGGGATCGAGAATATCGAGCCTTGACTTGTGTCTTTTAGGGTTTTGAAGATTGATTTGAGAAGTTTCTAGTTGTCCTTTCCAATTTTTTGATGTAAATATGATGGCTTCAATCCTAGGGAGTAACCTCCCTTTTATAGCACCTGAAGGGATAATTTCAATTGGTTTAGAGAAAGGAGATCTAATTCAAATCGTAGTAGACTTAACCAGAATGGATACACCTATTTAACTAAGTCTCTACTTACTAAAACACATTTTAGACACGAAAGAGGAAGTGTAAAACCCATCTAGGTTCCCAGTCAGGGCCTAGTCGAATTTCAATCGGGTCAGGTTCTATTAGGGAGGAACCCGGTCGGGTTCCTAGGCTAGGTTGCAGATAACATAATTTATTTTGGCCATAGCTTTCACATTCGACCTTGGTTTTGAGTGATTATTTTTTCCTTGAAAGCTTACTTAAGTTAGAATCTAATAAATTGATTTCATATTTTTTGGATTAGCATGAAAGAAGATATAACAAAAATGATAAGGATAGATCATTTTTAGTGGACGTCTTAGGAATTAGCTTATATATTTTCTAATGCTTATCAAACTCTGACGTATAAGATGTCATTAGAAAACTTATTAAATGAAGAATGTCAATGTCAAAAATTAATAATTTTATGCACCCTAGAGTTGGTGAAAATACGGAATAAATTGCAAATAGATGTCAAACACTGTCAATTTGGGCATGTTTGGGGTTTTTGGTTCTTTTATATGAGCATCTTTTGGTTTGGATTTGTGTGTTAAGGGATGTTGGCACATTTTAAGGCTCTTCCTTTTCAATATTCGGGTACCCAAGCCTTATTCAATTGGGTTTTATCATTGGGCATTCTATAAAAAGGGGGCACTTTCAGGTGACTGCAGTTAGCCCCACTTTGACCGAGCTGGAGTAATGTAAAGGTTAAAGTAGATAGCACTTATGCTTGCCTATTTAGTGCTCCGTTTTGACCTTTGGCCGGTCTAGTTGTTCTGAGTTGACCTTTCACCCTTTACCAGTTTGGTAGACCTTTTGTTGGTCTACCAGTTCTGAATGGTTGACCTTTCACCGATCTAGCAGACTTTTCCCCAGTCTTAGGGCTGAGCAAAAAAACTGGGTACCTGATTCTGGAACCAGACTTGGTTCAGACCCGCCAGGTCCAAACTCGAACCCGGTTGAACTGAGTCTTGGACTAGTTCTAAAATCCTGGAACCGGTTGCGATGGCTCCAGAGCTAGATCCTAAAAACTTGGAACCGGAATTGGACGTGTTACCCTGTTACCCAGTCCAATCATTTTTTTTAGAAAAGTCTAAGCTAATCCCTTACCCGTTGGCATCATGTGTTGTTCTTCTGGTGGCCCCATAATTTTCGGCTATATGTTGACATTACAAATCATTTTGTTAATGTATAATACTATGAGAAGATGGTATTTTTTTTATGTTGGATGAAATGAAATGCTATTTATTAGCTAACTAATTGAACTTTTATGTATGGTAAATGTCTAGCTGTCACTCAATTAAATTTGATTTTGAACGATTGATTAGTTAGCATGTTGGGTGTATTGGTTCTCTCAAAAAGTCACAATTACAAGCCAAAAATTTAATGAAATGAAGTAAAACAAAATAGAAAAAAAAATTAGAAACTTGGTACCTAGTTCTGGACCTATTTCCAACCAGTTCCGGGACCGGTTCCAAAAATTCTAGACTCGGTTCCAACCGGTACTGAGACCGGGTCCAGATTTTTAGATCCAGTTCTAACCGGGAACAGGACTGGTTCGATCAAAATGGATCAGGTACCCGGTCCTGGTAAGCCCTACCTGCTCTAGACCCTTCGTCGATCTAGCGGTTCTGAATGGATGACCTTTTGCCGGCCTAGTGGATCTTGATGTTAACCTTTCACCGATTTAACAAACCTTTGATCAATCTAGCGTATCTTTCACCAGTTTAGTAGATCTTAATGTTGGTGGTGTGAGAGCCTGAAGACCTATAGCTAGATCCCCATGAACTTGGTGGCGTGAAAGCTTAAAGACTTGTAGCCAGATCCTTGTGAACTTGATGGCGTGAAAGCCTAAAGATCTATAACTAGATCCTTGTGAACTTGATGGCATGAGAGCCTAAAGGCCTGTAGCCAGATCCCTGTGAACTTGGTGGCATTTGAGCCCGAAGACCTGTAGCAGGATTATGTGAAATTGATGGCATGAGATCCTAAAGAGCTTGTAATATGGTGGTGTGAGAGCCTAAAGACCTATAGCCAAATCTCAGTGGGTAGATGTTGAAACACCCAAAGCTTGCGATTTGACATTTTATCGGTTGGCATCGATGCCATCTTTGTTTGATGGGAGCCTGATAACCTACAGTTTGGTTGACATTGTTTTTTATAAGAATGTGGTTGAATTGCCCAATGGAGAAGATGCTTGTGTAAAGTCTACTCTGAAGATAGATTTAGCCCACACTTTGGCTGGGCCTAATTAAGGCGATCGTCAAAGTATAGATGTCTTCTATGACAGTTGTTTGATGCAATCTTAAGAACCTGTGATGTAGATTCATAGCTGACCAAGGTTGTGTGTCCTTCCTGTAGGGGTGGCTATCATGTCTGAATGTGCACTTTGTTTAATCCAAGGTTCTCAAGTGATGGAGGCGAAGGGCAGGCTAGTGAATAGGCTAAAGACCAATGTATGGATGCAAGTACACTTCTTATCCTAAGTGAGGCTATGGATGCATGATGACTATCCATACTTAATTGTGCTAACTATGTTGACATGTGATGACCTAGCCCTATATGCATATAGGTAAAGGTCTTATACTAAGTTTAGAGTTCATTAGATAAGACCCGATTAGGATATAAGTGACAGATGAGTGAGGTTCGGTGATGGTTTGTGGCTTAGAGCTGAAATATATTCTAGGATGAGGGATAAAACATTGAGTAATGAGTAACCACTAGGTTAGGCCAAGTCATACAGTATAAGTTACATAGGATGGCTAATCTTTCTTTTTAATGGAAGAGTAACCTTCAATTTTTCATTAAAGTACTCGTATTATCAACAACCCAAATTTCTATTTATTGTAACAAAGGCCTAATTAGGTAGGCATATGGTAGATGGAGATGCTTTTGTTAACTCGGAGATATTTACAATACTTGCTCGGGTCTCAATTCTTGGATTTTCATGTGTTCTCTATCTCAGGTCTAGTTGACGGTAGGTCCATCATGTCTTTAGAAAGAAGGCATTCATATGCTTGAGTATATGTGGTTCTAACAGGGGTGTATTCAGTGTAATGGTCTAGAGCATGCATGTCCTTGTCGAACCATTATCTTTCTTATCTATATTCTGATAGTTTCCCTTCCAATTGTTAGTAGCTTTTATGGGGGTTTTGCTAGCTAGCTCTTCTTTCACAAGCATGCCAACATTCGTTAATGTTGTAAAATTTTCAAATCATGTGAATCTTAGGTGTTGCACATACGTGGGCTGTAGGTTTTCGATGAATAATCTCACTTGATAAACCATTAAGGGTCATTCCACCATATGGGCTACCTTCGCCCTTTATCAAGCAAGGAAGTCAGAAAATCTTTCTTTTTCCTCTTCTTGATTAGTTCTATGTCTGTAATTGTGATTGGGATTTAACATTGTATGAGTAATGATGTAAGAACTCTCTGCAGAGATCATCCTAGTTCATGACCTTTCATGGATCGAAAACATTATACCACCTCATCACATCCTTGTCAAAGGTCCAAGGAAATATGATATGGAAGATGTCCCCATCAATCCCCTTTGGAATTATTATAGTAAAAAAGTTCCTCACATGACAGTGAGAGTTTTCAATTCTATAAGATTTGATATCTAATATTGTGAATTATGGAGGTAACTTCCGATGTGGGTCCACATAATCATTAAAGTAATTGTTAAAAATGGAGGATTCGTTAAGTAGATGTTCTATACAATTTGCTTGTGGATCAATTTCAGGAGTGGTCTTTGCCCCTTCTTCTTTCTTCTGGTTATTGTTTGGCTCTCTTTTTCCATCATCTGCCTGTTCTTCATCTTGAGACTCCTCTCCATAGTCTCTTTGGGGTTCCTTGGTAAGGTTTTTGAATACGGAAGCCATCATCTCGATCTTCTTTTTGCTGCCCTCCATTGTAGTCTGCATTCTCTCCAATATCTTTAAAAGTTGAACCGTTTCATTACTTCCCATCAAGGGTGAGGGATTGGACTTTGACTTAGATTTTGACCTTGACACAGTAGGTGGAGTTTCCTCATACTCATGTCAAGATATGAGCCTCTCAGTTTATTGATTTCGCTTGTATATCATCTTAATCTTTCCCGTCATGATCAATAAGTGGCGATTTAGAGGAATGGAATGTTATAGAGTGAATAATGAAAATGAAAGGTCGAACGCACTGGCCTTGGGCTGAAGGAAATGGCTAATGCCTTGGAGTCTGGTAAGAAAGAGATAATGGCTTGGTGAGCTTGAAATTTTGTGTTAGGATGGGAACAAATGGCACAAAAATGTTGGTTTTAGGCTGAAAATCATGCCTTACCCTAGATTTAGCCGTAGCTAGGCTTGGAAAGCTGACATACAGGCCTAGGTCGGATATAGGTTTATCGCAGATAAATCACTCGCCTATACTAGGCCTAAACTTGACTTTAGTTTGGCTTGCCTCGTGCTTACTAGTTTAAGGACGTGGCTAAATCTACGTATACTCATGCATGGATCCTAGACCTAGAGAATGGACATATGATGCACGAATCATGAACTTATGCATGGATAAAGTATCTTAGTCAGTTAGTCATAACTGAACTTATTATGAATAAAATGCATGATTGGATGCAACTTATAATGGATTAGGGCTCTAAAGTTCTAATGGATCACATTCTTGAGTTTAGGCCAAGATAGACTTGGAATAAACCATGATGGCCTATGAACTAACTCTTAATACTGAGAGCCTAGTGTACCAATTTCATGCTATGAATGCAGATGGAAAAAAAGACCTAAGGCAAGGAAAACTGGACTGGGTTTTCTTGTGAGGATCTCGACTAGGTTCCTTATGGGTCATAAGTTGACTGTTGTCCCTCCTAGACACAGACTCATGCATACGGTTCTCAAATCCTAGCTGAGCTCCTATGGACCTAATTTCTATAATTCTCTTAAATGTAGGGTGATATGTGAGCTATTTGTTTGTTTTTTTGACAAAAACCAGCTGGGTTTCTCCCTTTTTAATTTTTTTTTTCAAACCAAGAACACTGCTATGACTCTTATGAATTTGAATAGGGTGAGAACTTATTCGGGTTTTGAGTCAAGAGCTATTAGAGCTCAATTGGCTCAAAAGGATTTTTCAGTCCTTAACTCGCACTTCTAAACTTGACATTTCCTAACCTTGGCTCTCCTATACAAATTGATGACTTTATGAACCCTAAAGCATTAATACATAGGTCTTTGGGTATGGCTTTGGTTTAGACAAGCAATTAGAGTTTTAAACATTCACAGAATCATGCATGCACCTGAGTTCTAATCTAATCCAAGGTTCTAAGGTCTAGTGGCTTGGGTAAGGTTTAGAATAACCCTTTCGCAACCCAAATGCTTTATACACCATCCCTGAGGTGCATGGCAAGACTGAAACATTTTGGTTGTTTTTTCGTATCTTGTGGACTAGGAAAGCGTGTCACGAATGGGTGGAACAACTGCATACTAAATTCAAAGTCTAATGGGTCAATCGAGTTAACTAACTGCTCTCCCTAGGCGTAATATCATGGTTTAACCTAGAGGTACTGTTAACCCAATATGGTAGCACCTTAATGCAAGAATGCCGAATAAAAGTGTGACTAAATTTCCCATAATGAACTTCAAATCTCATCCTCTTTTCGTTTTTCCCCCCAAAAAGAAGTCCCTAGTAGAGTCACCACTGTAGGGATTACATCCTAGGGTTCACCCCTTTGATACGGTCCCCCATGAATGGCTGAGCTCTCTTACTATGTATTCTCATTCAAAACTGATTTTTTTAAATGATCAAACTGCAGTGGAACAAGTGGACTACACTAGAGAGTTGCATCAAGGTTCGATCCGGGTTCTTGGGCTAAAATCAGGTCCAGTTCCCTGGTCGAGTTCCAGACACTGTAGACTATCTGATCTAAAAAACTCGGTAGGAGCCCTAATCTAGGGCTATAACTGGACTAGTTCCTGGTCCAAACAGTAGCACTGCCGAATATGTTCTACTCCAATATGAAAATAAAAATAAAATAAAAATAAATAGAAAAGAGTAAAGTTAATTAACAGAGTCGCCAGTGAGTTTTAGGAGAAACTTACAAACCAAATTCACTTTTTGAAATGAGCGACAAGCGAAGGGACAATAGGTTCATACAAATTATAAGCCGAAGCGACATCAAAAGGGATAATTTACTCGCTTCAAATAGGTTTTCAAAAGGCCCCTGAATAATCCCTAGTGCGGGAGCCATCTGACTCCATAAGCTCAAATTAAGGATCTAGATTCGGCGGCGCAAGTACGATGTTGTGATACAGTATATCACAACACTGCCCATCTTCGCCTGTGGCCTTTGCTAGTCAATACAAGAAACTAGAATCTAGCTACACTCAAAATAACAAGCATGGAATATACTAGGATCAACTAATTCAAATAATATAAATCGAAAATGCGATGTCAACCTAAAGGAATTGAAGGAAATAATTCAAATTATTACACTAGGCGAGGCTAAACTAATTAAAGATTACATCTTTTCTATACCCATAAATCAAATAAAACAAAGAGAAAGAAAGTAGAGAGAAAGAGGGAAGATTTGAGAGGTTGGCACCCTCAGGTTACCTGTTAGAGTGACTTAAAGAACCTTGGATTGAAAACATTGAGCCTTGACTTGTGCATTTTAGGGGTTTGAAGATCGATTTGAGAAGTGTATGGTTAGGTTCTATAAACCTCTTAGTGTTCTCTCCAAGTTTTACGAAATTCTAGTAGTCATCTCCATTTTTCTAGTGTAAATATGATGCCCTTAACCCTAGGGAGTAGCCCTCACTTTGTAGCACTTGAAGGGATAATCTGAATCGGTTTAGAGAAAGGAGACCTAATTCAAATCCTAGTAGACTTAACCAAAACGGATACAACTATTCATCTAAGACTCTACTTACTGGAACACATTTTAGACATAGAAAAAAGAAGCACAGAACCCGACTGGGCTCTATGCGTTTTTCGGTCGGGTTAGTTTCTATTGGGCAGGAACCCGATGGGGTGCATATAATATAATTTATTTTGGCCAGAACTTTCACATACGACCTTGGTTTTGAGTTATTATTTTTTATTTGAAATCTTGCTAAGCCTAGTTTCTAATAACACTAATTTAACAATTTTTGGATAATTGTGGAAGATATAAGCAAGAAAGTGAACAAGTGTCATTTTCAGCGCACATCTTAGTAATTGATTTATATCTTTTACGTTGCTCATTGAACTCTAACGTAATAGTTCATTAGAAAGCTTATTTGGTGAAGAATACCAATGTCTAAAGTCAATAATTTTATGAACCACACAGTGGGGTGAAAATACGAAATAAATCTGAAGTAGACAATGAGCACCATCAATTTTAGCATGTTTGGGCTTTTGGGTTCTTTTAACCTTCAGTGGACAGCTTTAGGCATGGGTGTGTAGGTTAAGGGATTTTGGTACATTTTAAGGCTCTTCATTTCCAATATCCGCTTATTAGATTGACTTGTCATCATCGGACATTGTATAAAAAGGAGACACTTTTTAGGCATTTAGAGCATCCCATACCATAGTCCATCACCATCACGCATATTGAAAACAGTTAGGATAGCTCATCTTCCTTTCATCTAAGTCCATCATGTCTAGACTCATCATTCTCATGCACTCATACTAGCCCATTTGGATGTATTAATTATTTTATATGCATCTAGCCCATAGTCCATCTCCCAATACCCAAGAGTCTCATGCATGTAGCTTGACTGTAGGATTGTGAAATATATAAAATCAACCACATCTGCTAGAGCTCAAATGTCTCTCTCTCTCCCTCTCTCAACCCAACGGTAAAAAGTGAATAAAGGGCTTGCCCCTCGATCTTCGACTGTATGCTAGAGCCACCCTCGCTGCTGTCACATTATTGCTTTCCTTCAGCAGTAGCAGAGCTCGGTTTAGTGTCACTGGTCGACAACTTGCTGACGTACTATTGGAGGAGACACGGTCCCCCCTCTTGGCGACCGGTGACCATGTGAGGCCAAGCTTGATGGTAATCTAGTAAAGTTGTAGCAGTAACTAATGGTAATCGGCGGCTTTTATTGTGGCCGTCGTGGGTAGGCTCCTTCTAATCCTATTCGTGTCTCCAATCACTAATTGCCCTCCCCTATTTCCCCCATTTATTTCACATCTGTTCTTGTTCCCGTCCTCTGTTCTTTGTTCCAGGCTATCATGTCTGTATCTGATACAATACCAATTTTGCTGCCCTCTTAGGTGAGCCTTGGCTTTGTATCCATCCCTGCTTCAAATTGAACCAGTGTAGTCATTTGTCTTTATTTCACAATTAGTTTGTAAAAACAAATTATATATTTGCATACTTTTATTTCCATAGTAGTTTAAATAGTGTCTATTACTTATCGATGCTCTGCTAGGACATAACCGGAGCTTTATTTAGAGCTTTGATTAGTGTTCTTTTTTTTTTTTTTTCCTATTTTACATAGTGCCTACTGAATCCATTCTTTTTCTATTCCCCTTATCTTTGTCCTTGTCGTTGCTAGCTGGTGCTCTGTTTCGCTGGCTACTAATTTGGAAAGTGGTTTTACATTTTTATTCAATTTTTTGATAATAGTACTTCATTATACGGTTTTTTAACCTATCTATTCTGATTTTCTTTTACTTTTATTTGCTTAGGATTTTATTTTTAGCATTTGTCCTTTACTACCATATATTATTTAGTACTTGTCTTTGTCTAATATTTATCAACTATGCTAAGATTTTTTATTTTTTAATTGTTGCTGTTTTTTTATATTATCTTTTTAGTATTATCTGTACTGCTATCATTAGTAGTATTCATCATCATCATCATCATCATCATCATCATCATCATTTTAAGTATTAGTATTTGTATTATTGTTTTTCTAGTGTTTTTTATTACTACTATTTTTTTATTATTACTGTTACTTGTTGTTTTCTTTATAATTTTTAATTTAATTTATTTCATCCCACTTCTAAAGTGGCGAGTAATGTAGTAGTTAGTGTTTGCTCTCTAAGGAGAAAGGGGTTAGGATAAAAAAAGGGGTCGATAAGTTATGTTTTGCTTCATGAAATATTGAGACTCTTACGAGGAAGTCTATAGAATTAGTTAAGATTTTGCATAAGAGTGAGATTACTTAACATACCTTGTATCCAGGAGACTACGTGGATGGGTGCTAAGGCTAAGGAGATTAGTAGGTATAAACTTTGGTATTTAGGCTTAGTATAGCCAAAAGTGGAGTTGTCATTTTGATCTAGAAGGAGTTAGTGAAGTAAGTTGTTGACGTGACGCATAAGAGTGAGCGCATTACATCTATCAGGTTGGTGGTGGGTTCAGAGCTCCTTCATATAGCAAGTATTTATGCTCCATAATAGGGTTGAATGCGGATACTAAGAGGCTATTTTGGGAGGACTTAGGTGAGGCTATCCAAAGTATACGTTTAGCTAAGAAACTTATCATTAGAGGTGAGCTTAATTGGGTACACAAGAAGGAGCCCGAATAGTTATGAGACAATATATAGTGGTTTTAGCTTTAAAGAGAGAAATAGTGGAGGGGTGTCTATTCTAAATTTTGTGATTGCATATGAACTATTGATTGTTAACTCCTATTTCAAGAAGATCGAAGAACACTTGATGACTTTGAAGAGTTACAACACTAGGTCGTAAATCGACTATTTCCTGATGAGGGTGAACAATAGGAAGGTATGTACAGATTATAAAGTGATATCGAGCGAGTGCTTAGCCATGCAACATAGGCTACTCTTTATGGATGTGGAGATACAATTTTTACAAAGGAAGAGAAGAAGTGTTGGGAACTTTAAGGTTAAATGGTGAAATCTAACTAGTGCGAATGCGACCAAGCTAGCTAAGAGGATCAAAACAGAAGGTAACTGGGAGCAAGCGAGAGATGCGGACAAAATGTGGTGAGAGATGGCCTGAATGTATTAGAAGGTTGTCTAAAGAAATCTTAGGCACCACCAAAAGGGGAAGTGTAAGAATGAAAGAGCTTGGTAGTCAAATAAAGAGGTAAGGGAGAAAGTAAAGGCGAAACAGGAGGCTTACATTGCTTTACTGAGTAGTGGAATAGACGAGGAAAAAGAGATTAATTCAGTGCAGTACAAGATTGCAAAAAGGAAAGCTAAGAAGTAAGTTGCGGTAGCAAAGAACAATGCTTATGACATGTTATATTTGAGGCTAGAATCTAAGTAGAGAAGGAAGTCTTTAAGCTAGTAAGAGTTAGGGAGAGAAGAAATAGAGATCTGGATGGTGTAAGGTGTATTAAATATAAAGATAGGATGGCACTAGTCAAGGATTCCATGATATAGGATAGGAGGAAGAGCTATCTTTATAAGCTCTTTAATAGGGAGAGGTTCGGTATCTCCTAACATAGGGAGCATTGGGGTTAGAAGGAGCAATATAACTCTAGGCTTTACCATCATATCACCAAGGAGGAGATTAAAGACACATTAAGAAGGATTAAGGTGGGAAAGCCAGTTGGCCCAGATAGTATCTATATAAAAATTTGGATGTGTTTGAGCGAAAAGGGACTTAATTTGATGACAAGATTTTTTAATGTAATATTTAGGAGAGAAAAGATGCTTTACAAATGGAGATTTAGTACTATTATTCCTTTATACAAGAACAACTGCAATATTCAAACTACAATAATTATAGTGGTACGAAATTGCTTAGTCACACAATGAAGTAGGAAAGATTGATTGAGAGAAGGTTAGCGAAGCAAATAAGGATTACAAAAAACCAATTTGGTTTTATGCTAGGTAGGTTGACCATGAAGCTATTCATCTCATACGGAGTCTTATGGAGTTTTATAGGGATAAAAAAAGGACCGCTACATGGTGTTCATTGACTGAGAGAAAGCTTATGATAGAATACATATGGAAGTGTTTTGGAGGTGCTTATAGAAGAAAGGGATGTACGAGTAGGTGGGGATACGAGTTAGGATCTTAGATGGGATACGATTGACTTCCCTATAGACATTAGACTTTATCAAGGGTCTGCACTAAGCCCTTTTTTTAGCATAGTCATGAATAAGCATACTAAAGGGATTCAGGAAGAGGCACCATGGTGTATACTATTTACGGACAATATAGTTCTTATGGATGAGTCCAAGGAGGGAGTTAACAACAAGTTAAAGTAGTGGATAGATATCCTAGAGGCTAAAGATTTTAGGATGAGTAGGTTAAAGACCGAATACTTACAACGTCGATTCAATGCAAGGGAAGGACGTGTGGAGGACGAGGTGAAAGTTGGGGGGTGGATTTATCGAGGGTCCTGAAGTTTAGAAATATTGGTTCAACCATTCAAGAAAAAGGGATATTGGTGAGGACATTAACTAACGAATAAAGGCAGGATGAAAAAAACAGAAGAATGCCTTAGAGGTGTTGTGGGGCATGAGGATCGCACTAAGATTTAAAGGGAGAATTTACTGTATGGTTGCTAGGCAAGCAATATTAATGGAGCGGAATGTTGGCCTATCAAGAAGTGTCAAGTCCAGAAAGTAAAGGTTATAAAGATGAGGATGCTTCATTGGATGTGTGGCCATACGAGATTAGATAGGATTTGAAATAAATTGATTAGGGACAAAATAGGAATGACAACCATAGAGGGTAAGAT